>JASDQU010100786.1:0-29044 GCA_032191745.1 Picea mariana
AAAAAAAAAAAAAAAAAAAATTAAAATTAAAAATTTACAATTCAAACATGTGAAATAAAACGTAATTGAAAAAATGTGATTAAAAAAAATTTGACATACATGCAAAAATAGTTAAGTGTAATCCTCCAACATACTCTTTCCCACAAAATATATTGTAAACATATTTTCCATCAGATATAATTTAGACATTTGTAACAATAAAAAACAATAATTAAAAAAAAATAACACATTTTAACATATATATTGTAACTAAATATTAAATAAACAATAAAAAATAATAATATACCCAACCAAAGTTAAACAAATTTAAGATAGTTACTCTCCACATTAAGCATACATGATTTAAACAATTGTAAAATCTTATCTAAAATCTTAAAAAAAATTAAAGAGAAAAATTGTGTTCTTGGTAAAAAAAAATTTGTGAGCTAGAGTTAGATAATAATTTGAAAATAAATATAGAACTGTGTATGAAGAAATTTCGCAAATCTCCATATTAATTCATTCTTCCAATGAAATAATTATCTCCTTGTGGATAAAGTCCCAAATCCTTCAAGTGAAATTCTCCTTGTGGATAAAGTCTCAAATCCTTCAGGTGAAATTCTCATCCCAGGTGATGTTATTTGATCTTATTTACTCAACAATAAAATATTAATCTCCTTAGCAGTAAAATACTTCTCTCCTCTTCTGTAGCGGTCATATAATCAAATTCCATAATGCCCTTTCAAATTAAAGGACTCATAAATSTCCATATTAAGTCATTCTTCAAAAAAACTACTTATATCTATGAAAGTTCACAAATGTCCATTTTAAAAACCATTCTTCCAGAAAATACTTATCTCCTCTTTCTGCGGTGGAATAGATGTTCTCATATAATCTTTCATGTACATGAAGAAAACACAAATCAGCACATGTATATTAAGTCATTCTTCAAAAACCATTTAAATCTTTCATCTTTGGGATGTATTCATATTACATATAATCAAATGCTCTTTAAAATTATGTGTGAGATAGTTCACATATATAATATGTGTGAGCTAGATCACATATACAATATGTGTGAGCTAGCTCACATATAGATATACATAGCTTATTTGTAAATCTACTTGAATGTTGGTTTTTGTGGCTAGTAACCCATTTAGTTAAGAGTTTGACGTACCTTGGCAAGAAGGAATTAACTTCCTTGTATCTAGAAAACACAAATGTTCATACTACATCATTCTTGGACAAGAAAGAAGGGAATGCAATCGAAGAAAATTTAGAAACTTCCCATTTTCTGATGTGGGATTGAGTATGTTCTCAAATAATCAAATGTTGAAGTTCAAAATTAGGTCTTCATCGTGATCTAAACTTAAATAAGTTTGAATGTACACAATTTAATACAATGATAAGATTATATAGGGTTTCTATATATTTTAAAATAATTGATCAAAGCGTTGAATAAGAACTTGTCTAAACTAAAAATTTGAGAAAACAAAAATTTGATCAAAATAAAAAACATACATTTATGAATCATCCTGAATGGATGCATCCTTCCCAAATATGGGTGCTTCCTTCACTTTCTCATCAAACCCAATATCCCTCCCAAGCACACTCTCAGGTATTCTCTTCTCCACATTATCCTATATAACACATTTCAAAATTGAAAATTTGAAAAAATAAATTTAAATGATTATAACACATTAAATTTAAATGATTTTAACACATTAAATGAAATCTCTGAACTCCCACCCTCTTCAAACTATCCCAATAAGAATTGAGACAAGCCTCCCCAAGTAGTAGGAGATGGAATAGGGATCTATAAACAACACAACTAAGAACTAAATCTAGGATTCAATGTGTTCACATTTATACAAAATTATAAATGTTGTTGATCTCTTATTCAAAAGATTAGAGATTGAACAACTAAAGTTCTTATCTGTGGATATTAGATAACACATACATGATTCAACCCATCCAAATTTAAACTTATGGAATCAAGTCCCCTATTTATTGGAGATTCATTTAACATATCTCCAAACTACAATTAATGAAAATAACAACTCGATTATTTCTATAGATACAATGATATCTAAATCTAGAATTAGAAGTAACTATCCTAAAATGCGTAAAAAAATTACGAAATAGAACACATACCAATCTGTTGTTCAGGTTATCATTCTAAATGACCTTCTTCCAACCATCACGAAATTTTTTTGCATACTCCTTAACATCTTCTACTGACATGGTATCTAACTATGCATCTATTTTATAAACAAATATGGCCTAGGAATTGGCTTCCGCTCGCTAATGGTTCATGCCAACATCAACAACATAAAAAATCACTTCCAAATTTTCTTCGATTTCATTCCCAGCCTCTTTGCCATCCTATGATGTAGCTAGAAACTCTGAATGTCAAGCAAGTTCACTTGTTGTGAGTGGTACTAAAGGTTGTGGAGGCCTCGTAAATGTCTCATTTCGATATGCCCATTTGCGATCATATGTTCATCATTTACTAGTCCCATAATAATCAGATGGTAGACTAGTATAATCAGGGTGCATGTAAATGAAAAAATATGTATAAAAGTGTCTTGCAAAATAGTGTGGAACCTCATCGTTCCACAACAATTTTGCATATGCCTCCAAAAATCTGTTATACAGATGTCCTGCAATGTCGGGGTGCTTAAAATATTGTATATTCAACATCTTCCGCTTTGGCCCATCTTTGAAGTTGAACATCAAAATTGCATCTTATTTTGAAACTTTGTTTTTTATTGTCTTCCATTTATCAGGGCTCCTCACTTCTGAATTTCGCCACCTCATTAGATCGGCAAAACTATCAGTGGTTGTCCCCATCTTTTGATATACGTCCATAAATTTTTGCAATGAATGAAAAATAATTTGCAATATTTTTTTACTCTCCTGAGGGAGTTCCAAGACCACCAAATCATTTTCCAACCTCCTTTTAACACATGAGCATTGCTCAAGGTTCATTTCTTCAGTAATCCCTTCCCAGGGAAGTTCATCACCAACATCTGAAGGATAGGCGGACGCAGGCGTGTAATCTTTTGTTTCTTGATAACGCGGCCTCTTAAATCCACCTTCACCCTTTGTAACAACATTAGAATCTTCATGAGAACCACACTCTCTTTCATTGTCGTCCCTTGCTATAAAATCATTGTCTACACACACATTTGAAAGTAATTACAACATTTAACTTGACATAAATTTAAATACACAAAAATACAACAAAAATAAACAAAATCAAATAAAATTACCAAAAATATTCTCTTGTCCTGAGGTATTTCCTACATTGTCAGGTGTAGGAGTATCAATGTGCAACCTATCTAAGAAGGATGCATCCATAGCACTTTCTTGAGCACATTCTGCAGTTGATAGATTCACAGACTCATTTGAAAATTTCCTATGAAGAGATTGTTGTTGGTCACTCAAAAACTCAGTCGAAGAAGGAGTTCCTCTTCTTCCTTCTTGGGAGAGCCTAGAGAGTTTGCGAGAAATGTTTAGAGAATCTTGTGTCGACATCTGTCCTCAATATCTATCCTTTGGAAATTCATGAAAAGTTAAGCACAAAACAAGTATGAGTTAATATATCGAACATTGACCAACAAAAATTATGAAGAAAAAAAAAAAAGAGACAAAATTAATAGAAATGTTCTTTATGTTAGACACAATTATAATAGGGTGATGCATAACTCCACTACCCATGCCCATTTCAAATATATTTTGGTTCCTTAATACTAGCACAAATAGCCTTGGTAAATACACCAATAGTACATGGGTCAAAGTTTGGTAACATAGTAGCGGTTATCTATATGGGCAATCAGATTTCATGCATCCAACAGGTATGCAGCATAGTCCATGAAAATCAACGAATAACTTTATGCCATGTTTGGTTGGATGGAAGAAATCTCCCATCTACAAATAAATGAAACTAAGTATCAACAAGTTTGTATTACACTTGGAGGGGGAATTAATAGAGAAAATGTATTATATGATTGCAAGTTGTTGGAATTATGTTTATGACGAACCTTTTTATATACTAAATGTCTGTGACTAGATGATTTGGCGCTACTAAACATTCATTTATATGCGGTTATAAAGTGTTGTTTATATGCTTACCAGCCTTCTTCCAGTGACCTCATCGATACAGGGGCTGATAATGGCCTTTGAATCATTTTGGTAGATCCATCCTGTCAGAAACCCTAGGGACAACTAGGTCATGGCTAGGTGATTCCAATGCTTGTGAAAATACAAAGGGTAATACATCACCATCTTCAACTAGTATCTTATCCAAAGGTTAATATATGCTCATATTCAACTAAATGCTTATGTAAATACAAAGGGTAATAGATCATTAATAAGGGTCAATGATCTATTAGCTCAAATGCTTGTGTAAATGAGGCTTTGACATGAAATATTGATGTTGTTTATCAATTTCGCTATCAATGCAAAGCGATTGTTACATATTTCGGTGAATCTATTCTGGAGGTTGAGGGAATGACTTCAGTGAATATACTGCCTATGTTTGAAAGTTTGTTTCTATTTATAATAGTTTTATAATGGATATCATTGTTTTTGGGTTTCCTAGTAGCTTTGTCACACCTCAAGAATCAAACCTTCATAAAGTTTGAATTCTACAAGTTCTTCACAAATAAAATGTGTTATCACTAAAATTTCATCCGCAAATGGTTATAGGAATCCAACATCTCCAAAACACCTATTAGTTCATTCATGGCCCCAAAAAAATGAATTTTCAAAGGGGAAAACTATATAGCTAGTTATAAAATCAACATGCGCTCAAAATACAAAGGAAGCGCATGCACGTGCGCTAGTCAAAAAACATCGGAAAAGCGCATATGCCTGCAATGCACGTCTGTGTACACAAAAAGCCATGGACACCTAATAACGGTGCATTTATGATTCTAGTCGGCCTCCCACCCACTTCTGATTCAACTCCTAGGCCGATTTGACCCTCAAATCTGAACTGAATCTGAGTGGGGGGCTGGTCAAAGACCTAAGGGTGCCCTAGAGGTCCTCTTGTTCACACTAAAGACCGGTTGGATAATGCCGCAAAGATTTACTGTAGAAAGAGGCCATGGGTGCACTATATTTTTAAGAATCTATTTGTATTCTTATGTTGCCTCTATTCTCCTACAATGAACCTCTTTCCTTCTCGGAGCATACTAGCATCATTTCATTGATTTATTCACCTCACCTCTTGGGGGAATGAGCTTTGTATTTCTTCACCATTTCCTTTATAGTTTTGTATTTGTAAGAATATCTCTCTTATAGGTGATTCAAGAGCCATACCTTGGAGGAAGAGGGGACCCATAAGTCTCCCTTTCTCTTTGGTGTTTTCCCACTAATACAATCTATCCATTGGTGGCATGAATATTGGTCAATTGTTTGGTTGATTTTGGTTATAATTTCTGTATGCACTTTAGTTTTGTTTCTTTAGTTTTTATTAGCTAAGTTGTTTATTTATTTCTTGTGCTTGATATGTATAACTCTTGCATTAACTTCTATCATGTTCATCTAACCCAATTGGACTTGCAAGTGTCCCTCTTTTGCTCATTCAAGTGACGAAAAGGATACAACAGATTAGCGGTCGTATTGAGGAAGGTATCAATTTCCTCCCTAATTGGGTTGTTTGAGAACTTCTTTTTATTTATTTAACTTGTAGGGATCATAACTGGCCCAAGAATACCTGCAAAAATCCAAATTCAGAGTTGGAATAAAAGAATTTCATCCAAAATTTTCTTCCTGACCGGGTATCAGAATGTGCGTGGGTTTTTCAGCACACAGTCATGTCTTCTGAGCACATGCGCCAACAACACTGTTTTTATTAGCTCATTCTGCACACTGTGAGCCAACAAGTCATTGTTTATTTGCACATTGGCGCCAAATGCACCTCTGTCTACTCTGCAACCCACACACCTGTCCATAAATTCAACATTGTATGGATTTGTTGTGATATTTTGGAGGCCCCTAGCCTTCTAAGTCTTGATTCTATGCAATTTGTAATATGCACCACACTTAGATTCCCTCTCCACATGAAAGGTTAGTCAAAACATAGGCACATAGGAGGTTAAAATCCATATTTCTCCTCTTTTTCCTTTCATTTTGCCACATGGATGGCTTGCTTTGATTGTAAAATTTAAGTTGGAATAATTCACTATCACATATATAAACACTTGCATTGGGACCAGAAATCAAAATTCAATCATTGAATATGCTCTTCTCTCGCACCATAAAGCGATCTTGAGAATCAAAAAAATGATTGAGGGAAGATTTCATCTCCCTTAAAGTCAAAAATCTTTAGGAGAGGACAACAACCCCCCTAGGGCTCCTCTTAGTTTCTTTTTCAAACATCTTAAATTTGTAAGGGCCCACACATGCCCACATGCTACAAAATAGGATAGTTTTGAAGCTACTTTCTTAGTTTACATCACTAGGGGAGTTTAAAGATTATTGTAATGGGCCCATACATGCCCACATGTTCACAATCTAGGATAGTCTTTTGAATCTTTCTTAGATTAAATCACATTAGGGAGTTTAGAGGATTGGTAAGGACCCATATGTTCACATGCTAGTTCTCTAGGGACTTTAAAATTCCACAAGGTTGTACTAATGACATCTAGTAAGATAGGTAATCATGACTTGTAAGGACCACATGAAGTCCACATGTTGTAAGGTGACACCTAACGTATTAAAAATTTGGCACATTTTATCACTTGCTCACACACAAAGTCACTACTCTCTCACATAGTTCCATCTCGAATTGTGGAGGTTGAAGTAAGTTTCCCCCAAAGGGATTCTGAAATGCCCCGCCCTTTTCTTGAGGAACTATCCACTCCCACTTAATTTCAAAGATATTGGTTCACACCCCCAATATCTCAAACAACCACATCAAAAATTTTCTAAAAACTCATTAAGTTTGCCTCCACAGGAGGTGCCTAAAGAAATTTTTTAGTTTAGGTATGATTTTGGGGATAGGTATCTAAATAAATCCCTGTTATCTAGTTCTCACATCTTCAAACATTATAAGTTGACAAATAGGGAACTTTAAAATCCTCCAAGTTAAGTGTTCCTAACACCATAAGGCAAGGAGATACCCATGAAGGGTCGAAGGCCGAGGTCCGATTGTTCTGTGTGTCCCCCCTTGAGGCACCCACCTCTTGGACATAATCCATCTCGTGACCCATTTCTGAGGCCGAAAATCTAAATGTCGCACTTTGACCGAGGTACCTAGTGACCAAATTTTAGGACATCTACCCAGGTGGCAATTATGGGCTGCAATTGCACCTTGATTGGATTTTGTGTGGCTATTGGGAAATATCGCCAGCTCTTTCGGGATATGGACCCTCTACCCCTCATTATAACTAATTTTTTCATCCTTCACTAGTTCCTCTTCCGGTGGCTTCAGACCCCACTTTTGAGTTCTTGGAAGGTCCCGTGCTATTTGAGAGGAAGGACATTATGTCTTTTTAGGACACGAGAATGTTTTTGTCTTTGTTCTCCCACACAGACAAAATCCACCTACCCACATGTATGATTCTTTTCTATTGATTTATGTATGATGCTCTTGTGATTACATGTGATTGTAAGATATATTGCGAAGGTCCAAGTTATACAAAGTCTCTTGTTTATTTATTTCTCTCATCACCATTTGCACACATCTTCTTTTTTATTCGGACATCATAGGGGACCCACGGAATCCCCATCATTCCAGACGCTTGTTGAATCTCCCTCCTATTATAGGGGGAGATCTTAGTCTTGCCAACTCATCGGCTCAACCCTCTCACACCCCTACTGTCTTGGGATCAATGTTGCTTGGTTCTAATTTACTTGGGTCCAATTCCCAAGGACAACCATCCACTAGCTTTCCTTTACAAGGAGGCAGGGGGAAAACTTCTTCCCAAGGGGGAAGTACAACCCCACCTAACCTCCCTCAAGGTTCAGGTACACAAACCACTCATGCCATGGTTGGAACTAATCTTCCACCGCCACTCTAGATGTCATACTTGGCCTCCCTCAACATACTGAATCTGAGCAAGCTCCCTAATGATCCTATATTGCATGACCCCACATGGCCTGCAATGCCTACTAAACTACCTTCAGACATTCCCAAGTTTGAAGGCAAGGTGGGAGAAGATCCTTCCAACCATGTCATGAATTTCCACCTATAGTTCTCTTAAAACAACATCATGGACGAATCCATCCGATTAAGATTATTTCAATGCACACTCATAGGCCCATCAGCCAAGTGGTATGTAGATGAGAAATCAAGGTCCCACATGACTTTTGAATCATTGAACAAAACATTTTTGACCTTCTTTCAACTACCAATCCTCCATGACAATGGTCTCAAACTGTTATCCAAATTCAAACAAACCTCAACCACACATATCACTGACCACATTCACGAATGGCATCGACGATGTGGTTTATGCAAAGAAGAAACCACCAAGCAACAATGCCTCAATTGGTTTCTCAGATCACTTGTCCCCCTTCTTGCCAAAGATGTGGCCTCCACCTTGCCCCAGTATGAAGAGGAAGCCATAAACAAGGCTCAACAGTACGACTTCATTTACTCATAGTCAGGATACTTATATATAGTACTACTTGACACCCCAATACCCATACCATTCGACCAAGACAAACCTAGAATGTCTCACTCAGCAGATGGCTTGATTGGTACCACAACACACCACAATCTGTACGTCCAACCACCACCTATGTACAGTACACTCTAACATCCACCGATATATGGAGTATCTTCTTATTACCCTCATCCCCCTTATCAGCCTCCATACTCTACTTTACCCCCTCCACCCATGAGTGGACTCACATCAACACCCATGATGTGCCCGACTGTTCAACCAAGTTCTGGTACTCCCTCTACCTCAGCTTACACCCTGAGAACTAGTGAATGAACTGTGCCTTCCTATGTACCATACAAATCATTTCCACAAAATAATATTTACTTTCCATTTCCTGGTCCTCCACAATCCATGGCTCCACCACAAGGACGACCACATGCTAGGGTTAACTTTGTTCAACCCTCTCCCATTCAATAATTTCAAAATTTTGAAAAACTGAATACGGAAAATCTGGCCCATTAGTCGAATAATGCCAAGAATAAAGGAAAAAAGGAAACAATAATAATCCCTGACCAAGGGGAAACAACCCCTAACAAAATCAACCTGCTAGGGGAAACCAGAACCAGGGGAACCAGAACCCCCAAGGGGGAAATAACAACAAACGCCAAGGGAAGAACAACAATAGTAACCTACAGAAAAACTTTTCATGTGCCCTTTTTGGTGAGTATGGCCATTATACTCACCATTTCCCCCAAATTTTTGACTTTAAACGGATGAAAGAATCCATGAACGGATGACGTCCCCCAACACCGCCTACCCCTCAGTAGGCCCCACAATAGTATCTGTAACAACCACCCCCAGCGGTGTTGAAAAAACCTATTCCACACCAAGGTGTGATGAATACCTAGCAAGAGATGCACCATGCCCCACCACAGATGGGACAGTACCAAAACCCTGGGACTCCCATAGATCGCAACATCCTCCTCACTAGCGAAGAAGAGATTCTGCTACAAACACACAATCATCAATATAGCACACCCCCTGAATCTAATCCTACCACTTCGGCAGAAATTCCCGTTACAACTGGACCACCTTTGATGATTCCATGCCCTAACATTGAACCACCCCTTTGGATTCCTCACATCCCATTACAATGGAATGTCAACAACCCTCAGGCTAGGGTGGCACACAATTATAGTCTGTTCGATGACTTGGGACAATCTCCTGCAACCGTGTCTGTCTTGGAGGTCATTCAAACTTGTCCCACTAAATGGAATTCAGTACTTTCCTCCTTGGGGGAAGTCAACCCTGCTGAAACTAGACTCATCACATTTGATCTAGATAATGGAGAACCCCGCCTCCCCACTTTGGTAGCTTTCCAGATACTAGTCAAAATTCAAAACTTCACAGTTCATCGATGTATCATTGATGAAGGTGCCCCCACATGCATCATGCCCAAAACTATATGGAAGAAACTCAGATCCCCTAAGCTAATATCATCCGCCATTAATTTGAGAGCTTATGATGGACGACCATCCTCTCCTAAAGGACTCTTTCAAAATGTCCCCGTTGAACTCAGGGGAAAGACCATCTTTATTAACATTGAGGTCATCAACGCCCCACTTGATTACAATATCTTGTTCAAATCATGTAGTTACATGTATGTTATGAAGGAAGTATCCTCTTCTATGTTTCGAACGATGATGTTCCCCCACAATGGGATCATCATCACCATCAATCAAGTTTCACATTATGAGCCTAACCCTTCCTCCAACATCGATAACATCCTACCTTTTGTCCACACCAATTTCGATGCCTACCCCACTCGTTGAGATTGGTCTTGGAATTTTCAAAGATCCATCATTGTTAGGTACATACCATGGAGCAACCCCGTTCATACACCGCTAAGCTAAAGTATGTGTCATCTCTTCCAACAGAACTAACACTGTACATACCATTCTTCCCACCGAGGCTTCTTCACTTCCTAACGTTTTTCTAGTCGCATAACTCCCACCTCAAGAATCCCTTGAGAACTCTCCAACACTACTTGTTCCTAATGTCCTTCTCCCCCAGTGTCACATCCCGTTTTGGGAGATAGTCCCCCAAGCCGTTACCCAAATCCCCTTCTTCTACCTCCCACTGGGTGTACAATCTTTCTAGGTAGCCGAAACACTTAACCTCCCTAACATGGTTCTTGCCATCCTGGTTTGGTATCTGCACCCAAATAATATGTCCCTCAACCATCCCTCCCTCCCCAAACCAAGGGAACCCTAATGCAGATCCCGATCCTAACTCCAACGACACCAGAACCCCTCCCCCACCCCACTAGTCCGCACCACCTCTACAACTGGGGGAAGAAGGAATAAGAAAGAGTCCACCACTCCACTTCCCCCCCGAGTTCCACCTCCTTGCGCACGATGCAAGAAATAAGGACACCCCACCAATCGATGTCCCTCTCTCCCTGAGCTACATAATTTAATTCAACTCCCTCGAGAAACGACACTGCTCAACGCTTCATCCATCACACCTAGTTCTACCACCACGTCCCCTAATACAGGTAGAAAAGGGTCGCAAACCAAATTTTCATGTGCCATCTGTTCAGAGTATGGCCATTATACCCACCATTTCCCTGTGCTACCTCAGTTTCGACAAACACTAATGGCAGTACGCCAGAGATTTCATCAAGAACCCCTCCATCCACATAGTCTAGCACCCATGTCATTGACATCCATTATGTCATGACCTCAGTCAATGAATGGATGAGATATCCTTTCTCTCTTTGTGAATCCCTTGATCATTTCACATACTAGTGTCCTACGATCATTGAATATAGTTGTTGATAAATGGCCCTTATTCAAAATCCTACACCCACCCCACTTCCAGTGACACCAGTGATTAACCATACTCCATATTCAGATATTTTTCATATTATCTCTCTTGAGTCGGAGGCCCTTCCCACTCCTCCATGGTTCATGGATAGCCTATATGAGGATTTTCCCCTAAATCCTCCCAATTCTCCAGTTCATTTTTCCACAGAAATCTTACGCTCGACCAAAATCTTTAACCCACAATATCTCAATATTTGGTTTATGTCGAGAAAACCATCGCAAACTCCCTGCACCACCCCCTTTACCTCTTCACCATTGGAAGACAATCACACGGTGACACTCTCCAATGTTACTCCCCTGGATCCCCTATATTCTCGCCAGTTCCGCTACGATGAAGATATCCTCAAGGAATTAACTTCACCCGATTACCCATGGAATGCACTCCATCACAGAGTGATCTTTCTCTCACAGGAAGCCTTTGCGCCTCCTAGCCATGACTCCATATATGCAATTGAAAATAAAGATTTTGTTCCATCCGTGCATATAGACTGGTTCAACAACCCTATCCCTACCCCTGATGCTTTTGAAGAAGGAAACATGGCCAAAATTTCCCTCACTGTCAAAATCGATATTTCCATCAAACCTGGAATTGTAGAAGAAATCACCATTGGCACCGCATGCTCTCTTGAAGAACTTACAACTTTCAAAGCTCTCTTCCAAGAATACCGGGACATTTTTTCCTAGTCATATATAGAGATGCTCAACCTTGATCCTTCTATTGTTGAACATCGTATAGACACATGGCCTGATATCACACCTGTACGACAAAAGCAATGCCCACTACACCCATCCAAAGCAGAGGCCATTAAAGCTGAAATTGAAAAATTATGTGCTAGAGGGTTCATATACCCCACCGCATATACGTCATGGGTCTCCAACCCCATCCCTATCAACAAAAAACAAGGCACTATTAGCGTCTGCACTGACTTTCATGATCTCAATAACACCTGTCCCAAAGACAACTTCCAAATGCCTTTCATCAACCAAATTATTGATGATTGTGCTGGCCACGAAGCCTTGTCCTTCATGTACAATTTCTCTGGCTACAATCAAATTCAAATTCATCGAGAAAACCAGTACAAAATCACATTCACTACCCCATGGGGTACTTTTCCATATCGTGTCATGCCTCTTTGCCTCAAGAATGCCAGTGCGACATTTCAACGGGCCATGACATACGTTTTTCATGATCTGGCTCATATCATCCTTGCATACTTGGATGACCTCACCGCTTGATCCAAGAAACACACTCAACATCTAGATGACTTACGAGTCATCTTTCAAAGGTGTCGTCAGTACAATATCCGCTTGAACCCCCTCAAGTGTGTATTTTGCATCACCGCTAGACGCCTCCTTGGGTTCATTGTTTCCCAATGCGACATCACCGTCGACCCCCTTAAGGTCCAAGCCATTATAGAAATTCCACCACCTCGGAATTTATGCCAACTATAGAGCCTACAAGGCAATGCTAACTTTTTACATCGGTTTTTCCTCGATTACGCCACTCGTGCATACGATTTCCTTCGCTTGCTACATCAAGATATCCCATTTCAATGGGATGAACATCCCCAAACCACTTTTGATGATTTAAAAGCGTCTCTCTCCAATTCCCCCTTGATTATTCCATCCGACTATGATCACGACTACATCCTCTACTTATCGGCCTCAATCGTCTAAGTAGCAGGAGTTATCGTCCAACTAGGGGATGGTGGCCGGGAGCATGTAATTTAATATATTAGTAAAAATATTTCAAGGCCACCCCTGAAGTACAATCATGAAGAGAAACTCACCCTTGTAGTTGTCCTCACAGTCCAAAAACCATGAAATTATATCTTGCTTCACAATACCAAAGTCATGGCAGATTCCAACCCCATGCAATACTTGCTCAGTCACCGGAAAATTAATGGAAAATTTTCCCGATGGATCGTCATCCTTTAGGAGTACGACCTTGAATTTTCAACTCCCAAGAGAAATAAATCCCTCATCCTTTCCAAACTCATTATAGAATTTCCCTCAGATACTACTAGTTCACCTGTCAATATGGACTTCCCTAATGAACACCTCTTCTACATCCCCTCAGATGAATCCTGTACGGTGACCTCCTCATCTACCTTCGCACATAGAAGTTTGGAACCCATCTCTCCCGGGACAATCGTCTACGTATTCGCCATCATCCCCCTCAATATCTCCTTATCGGTGACATCTTATATCGACACCGTACTCTGTCGATGTTTGACCATTGACAAAGCTGACAAAGTTCTGAATGATTGCCATAGCAGCGCTTGCGGTGGTCACCTCTCAGGGATTTCCACTACCCAGAAAATCATTCAAGTGGGATAATTCTAGCCCACATTGTTTCAAGACTATATCCATGCTATGAAACGGTGTGACAAATTCCATATTTATGCCCACAAAGCACGAGTGCCACCCACTCCTCTACACCTAATCATCACTGCCGGTCCCTTTTGCAAACAGAGCATTGACTTCATGACTTACAAACCTCCATCCAGCAATGGACACAAGTACATTATTCTGGCATTCGATTACTTCACCAAGTGGGTCGAAGCCATGCCCACCTTCAACAACAACGTTGACAGCGCAGTGCGTTTTTTCTTTAATCACATGATTTCCCACTTCAGAGTACCACTACAACTAGTCTCCGATCATGGAAAATACTTTGAGAATGAGCTCTTCATTGAAGTTTCCTCAAATTAAGGCTTCTCTCACAAGTTCGCCTCCCCCTACTACCCCCAATCCAACGGATAGGTAGAGGTGGTCAACAAGGTCCTCAAAACCATGTTGTAGTGTAATGTCAACAAACATAAAACCAATTGGCATCATATGTTGTTTTTCACGCTATGGGCTTATCGCACGATAGTTAAAACTACCATTGGTTTTACACCATTTCACCTAGTCCATGGGGTCAAAGCCACTCTCCCCATCGAGTGAAATTCCCACTTTACGCACCATCTTAGAGCTTTTACCTGACACTGCTCCAATGGAGTAGTGATTGTTGAACTTAGAGAAGCTAGATGAATACCATCGGTATTCATTACAGAACAATGAGGCAGGCAAAAAATGGTCAAAGGCCACCTTTGACCGCCATGTCAACCTTCGTTCATTTAACGAAAGAGACCTCATTCTTGCCGATGACATCGCTCACGATACCCTCGACCACGAAAAATTCGAGTCCTTATGGCATGGACCTTATATCATCCAACACTACCTCTCTAAAGGCACCTACATCTTTGCCTCCCTTGAAGGCCATCCTCTCAAAGAACCCGTCAACGAGTTGTACCTAAAAAAAAATTACACCTTGGCGTAGCCACTCTGCACTAGGTTTTTTACTTTTGTACACATTTGTAGAGTTTTTAGTCTTATTTTTTCCCCCATGGCTTATGGATGATCTACCATTTGTGTTATTGACATATGAATCCTCCATCTGCCTACCACATCGATTATGCTGACAGGGCTAGCCGATGGCCACAGAATCTTGCTTTTGTCACTTGGGCCCTCTATTCCCCCTCATAGGAACTGCTCCACTCCAGCGGCATATGTTTGGGAGTAGCAGCCAATAACCAAGAAGAATACATAGTCTTCATTGGCCTCCTTGGCGAGGCTAGTCACTGCCATATTCATCACCTTAGCATCCTACTAGATTCCCAGCTCGTCGTCTTGCAGCTCAATAATGTGTACTGTATTCACGATTCTTTCCTCTTCCACAAATCCCTGTAAGTTATACTTTTATCTTGACATTTCGATTCAATCACATTCACACATATTCCATGACAATTCAATCAAATAGTAGATAATATGGATAACCTAGTGTTAGATTGCCATTTATCACATCAAGACACCATTACACATACATAAATTATCAAAGTCTGTCACAACATATAGATTAGACATCCTAAAAAGAACCATAAAACATCATCACAATGATCCCAAACATGTATATCCATATATATATATTGATCAAAATGCCATCAATGTTTACAAAAAATAGTACAACATGTACATTGCCCATAGGCAGGTGAACCCCCTCATCCCTATAGGTACAAAATAGATGTCACACCACCCTATACAAGATGGGATCGCAGGCCTATATAAATACAAAAATATATATACATCAAGGGCACTCATTGTGCCTCTAGATCTCCACCACTTGGTCCTCTCTCTGGAGGAGGTGCCCCACCAGCTAGGGGTCCTCCAGGTCCTGGGGGAAACTGCCCATTCATTATTGCCCCGCTACCACTTCTCTACGGATCAGGGTCCACAACTTCTCCAAAAGGCCCACGCACTACTCCAAGACTCCCTCATCCTGGATTTGAGTCCACATGCCCTCAGAAACTCCTTGTAGCACCGCCTCCAATCGACAACAAAATTCCTCTAAAACTCCACTGGCCTCTGCTGGAGGAGTGTGTGATGGCCCTGCACTAGGGTCATCATATCGTCGTCTCCTCCGAACTCTCTCATCAACAATTAGCCTTGCACCAGCCTAGTCCCTCTGACGTCTCTCTCTTGCCTATGGCTCTCCCCACGGTGGTCTCTTAGGCCCCTGTCAAGCCGACGTTCTGACCAAATATACCTCTCGTCCACGTGGCCCCACATATGCACACACAAAAAACAAATGATAACATCAACATCCATCCATACATAAAACATATTCTATACTATCCAAAACACAAAACATCAAATACATCAACTTACCTATGTGGTCCCAAACCTTTTTAGGAGGTAAGACCATGTTAGGATCCTGACGATAGTCCATCTCGCCATACGGGTATCACAGGATGATCTATGGCATTTGACGCCACACACATGATGGCTCAGCCATAAATTAATGGCCGCCCTCTCCACCCTCATGTCGTACCAAGATCAATTCCCACTGCATCAATCATGGCTCCCACACACCAGGCACATCTAACAAACCTCTCGAGCACATCATAGGCACCCTCTCCAAGAACTAGGCCACCAAGATCGATCCAGAGGAAAAATCCCCTGAGTTAGTAGCCTGACACCTATTGAGTTGTCCCATCATCTTGGTGTGTAGCATAAATCCCCAGGCAAAATTGTCTCCACCCAGTGCCCTTTGCATGATCCTCAGCTGACCACCACTGATCCGCTGAGTAGCTAAGGACCCATAGACCCTCACAATCATCATTACAATGCAACGATGCATAAGGGCACCCATCGCCCTAATCCGCACCACCGATCTTGACATAAATTCCTCTTCGGAACAATACATATGTTCCAAGTCAACCAATTGTCCATCCCCCGACACGAGGGGATTAGCAGGTAGGGCGCTTCCTAGAAATGAGATTCCAGTCAAGAAATACACATCCTCTGTCACAAAGAATGTGAGCTTCTCCCCTTGCAAAATGAAGCACTACAGATTAGTGCTCCACATAGATATCACAAACTAAAACAGGTACTCCTATGCCTGCAGTAGTGA
Source organism: Picea mariana (assembly GCA_032191745.1). Taxonomy (NCBI): domain Eukaryota; kingdom Viridiplantae; phylum Streptophyta; class Pinopsida; order Pinales; family Pinaceae; genus Picea; species Picea mariana. Next base: position 16,944 of record JASDQU010100786.1, read on the forward strand.
GCAGTCGAAGAAATTTAGAAACCCGCAGGTTGCCAAAGGTCCCCGCACACCCAGCTCCTCATCTGTCACTGCCTCCTTGAGGTGCGCCTAGTCCATTTTCCTCCAGTGGACTGTAATCCAAAAATGATCGCTTGCATCCACATAAATAGTACTTGATCATACATCACAAACCATAAAAATGCCAAATCTCAAAAAAGACAATTTTTTACACCCCCTCAGCTTTGCCTCATGTGTGTGGTTGTTTCCTCGACATGCATGCATAGGTGCATGCTTGTTCTTCACACATTTGTGCATCATTGTATAACTATTGAAGAAACAGATGCACATTAATGCGCACATGTCAGACACACAGGTGTGAATTCATGCACACCTGTTCGCTACACGGTTGCGGACACATGTGCAACTGTCAAAGAAAAATCCATGCATGCGTGCTTAGTTGTACTTCGAATAGGCATGCATCAAATGCGTGCATGTTTTCCTCATTTAGGCATCCCCATACACGAATTTCTTAATTAAATCTGCCCACCCAAGTGTGGGAATCCTTCGATCACCCGTGCACTTTGGGGCCCACCCTGACAAAATATCCTAGTACAGCCATCCGTACTACCCTGCCCAAAAAATTAAATCCTAACTACTACGTTGGAGGATGAGACCACTAACTTGGTTCTCGCAAATCCTAGATTAGCTAGCTTGAAATCCTAGAATCTCCAAATATCCTCTAAACACCTCTCGTGAAATCACTATGGTAGCAGGTACAAATGAGGTGGCATTATGGGCCCTATAGCTATATATAGTCCCTTTTGCCAAACTTCCATGCTCAATTATAGGAGCTTAGAGCATCCATTTTCTGATCCATCTTCAGCCACAGGATCAGGATCCCACCACCTACACAGCCACATTCCTTGGGTCACCAGCCATCCTCGGCCCCGAGGGAGCATTTTTCTCACATCACGCCCAGGTACGCATGCTCATGTTCAACATTATCAAATAATTGTTATACGTTCTTTATATTCAAATATTGTTCATGTTAGGTATTCGGTTTTTATGTGTGCAGTTACTTGGTCATCATGCATCAATGCAACCCCTTCAAGTATATGATCAACATTGGCATGTAATCATTCCCTTTGAATATCAATTGCATCTCCCAGTCACACCCTACGACCTTTTCTGAGAACCATGGATAGGAACCGTACAAGTATCTGGGAAACAATCGAGGGATGGCGAGAGTTAAATTTTCAGTCTCCCATCCTTAAGAGAATTTGGCAGCTTCTTCCTAGCTTCATTCTTTGGAAAATATGGAAGGAACGGAATCGACGAATATTTAAATCAGCCTCCTAGAATTGCCAAGAAGTCTGGACCAAAATCCACTCCAATATTAAAGAAACGATCTACTTGCACCATTGGACAGACCAGGACTTGAACTGCCCAAAGAATGAGTGTCTCATCCTCAATTCATGGCATCTTAATTTCCCACCCTTTCACGCAGGCCCCACTACAGTTCTCAGTCATAAAACTAGCCCCTCCTACTGGGAGGCTCTACAAAAAGGATTCTACAAAATAAATTCTGATGGATCCTCCAAGGGGAATTCGGGACATGCAGGATATGGAGCATCCATTCGCAACAACAAAGGGGATATCCTCCACATCATTGTAAAAAATATAGGGCTTAATACCAACAATGTAGCGGAAAATATGAGGACTACTCAAAGGTTTGCAAGAAGCCAAAGCACAAGGGCTATCCCTCCTCATAGTAGAAGGCGATTCATAGATAGTCATTAATATCCTCTCTCATCTCCTCAATGGTGCATATTCGGAGAAGATATCCCCAAGTTGGAGATTCATGAACAAACTTATCAAAATCAAGTCAACTCTCCATCCTTAGTGGGTAATTCTTCCTTCCCACGTTCGAAGAAATTCTAATCAAGTAGCATATATGTTGGCAAACTTTGGGGTAGACTTGGAGGAAGGAGACTTCTCATGCTCCCCAGCCTCTTCTCCAACCCACCCCTTCATGATTTCTTGTAGAAATATGGCTCACAACAAGGACCAACCCCCATATGGGGTGTCCTCAGTATCAACTCATGGACAACCAAAGGGGAGGCCACCTGGCCAGACCTCCTGCCACCTGGATCTAGCTCAGACGTACCCTCCCTCTACCATCACCTCATGCATTTAAACCACCAGTTGTTGTTCCTTGGATCTCACTCAACGTCAGCCTACTGTAAGCACTTGATGACTTTCTTTGTGGGAAATTTAATGGGGATGGACTAGACGAAGTCGCAGTCCCATCACCAATTCAACAATGGAGGTTTTAGGCCAGAGACTTAGTGCACCAAATCTCATTCGATCCCTTAGACATCAAAGCCTCATCCCTTCACGGTTTTTTATGCTACCCTTTCACTTTGGTTTGAGCTCTTGCTATCCTCCTTGCCCTTAGCTTCCAACATTTCTTCATGAATTTTGAAGTGCCACTATGTATGGATGGTCCTACGCTCATTGAGCAACCCCTCGCACTCTCCCTTCATGTTCTTTATCTAGTTTCCTGAGGCCTTTTCTATGCCTCGTCTTAGGGGAAAATAGAAGAGGGGAGTGACCTGGTATGTGGCTAGAGGAAGGGTAGCACGCGAGCATGGCTTTCCCACGAAAACTGAGGTCACCCCCAACCTGAAGCCCATTGTTTCTCCCAGTCCTTCTCATCCGACTCAAGAAAGTACCCCAGACCTCTCCTCGCTATCGAATCCCTTTGCCTATCAAATTGAATGGTTCGAAAATATAGGAAATTTACTCATATTCACTCCACATCCTCCCTCCCCACCTCGTTGCTCTCCACCTCCTCCTTCCATCCCTCACCACACTCCTCCTTCGCCTCCCATCACCTCCACAACCCCTTTTCTTTAGCTCCCTCCTCCGACTACCCCACCTCCTCCTCCGACTCTCCACTTTCCCCTCCACCCCCCTCAACCTGCTCCCAATGCAGAAAGAGAATCTCTCGAGGTGTCCCTAGATGACCTCAAGTATGGATTAGGGGACTTCAAGACTACCATCAACGATCTACAGAACAAGGAAATAGAGTGTTGGTGGTGCATGGACCTCCTGATGAATTTCTTGCAGGACCTCCAACAAGCTATCTCGGATATATATGAACTTGACAAAGACAACTTGCATGTGTGTCAGGATTTCATGGGGCAAAGGCTCAACCCTGGCATCAGTTAATTCCCTCTGGTTCAGGTTTCCTATTTCTATGTTTTTAGTTAATTTATATCATAAGCATTTTGGCCATGCGAGGCCACCCAATTTCAGGAATTTTGGTCTTAATAATTTTTGGTCTCAGTTTAGAATTTAGAAACTATGCCCTATGTGGCACTGTAGATCATCACATTCTATCGCTCTGCAAGTTTTTCATGATTATTTTGATTTTTTGGCTGTGTGGCAAGCATTGGTTTCCCATCAAGGCAATGCTTCCACATCTGAATATGCTAGATAGACAGCTGTAATCTTCAAGATTTGTAAGATTTAATATAATTTCTAACTTACAAAAACAAAACTATGAAATCAAACAGCTAAACTAACTTGCATGCATAAGGGAGTTATGGGAAACATTGAGGAAGGTCTAAGATGGAGGGGGAAATGGATAGAGAAGAGAACATTAAAGAGAAAGATCCCATTATGATGGATCAAGAGGAGATCCAGTAAATTATGTAGAAGGAAGGAATGACACACAGTGGAAGACCCTACTAGTATAATCTCAATAGGAAGAAAAGAGCAGTAGCTGAGAGGGAAGGCTTAGAAAGTGATGAAGAGGAGGTAGAGGATCTCCATGTTTTGGATCACATTGAAGAGATACTGTGTGTCACATATGAAATAAATACTAGAGGAACAATATCTAATGAGGAAGTAATTACCCCTATCCAGATCCAAGTCAGTATAGAACCTACAACCCCATGTACGATTAACACATCAACAAACAAATATTTGTTTAGAGAACAAGTGACTGACGGTCAGAGGAATCTAGGAGATCAGAATAGAAGTGAGGGTAAAAGTGGAATTACTAGTAGCAGTGTATGTAGTGGTACAAGTGGAAGTACCAGTAGCAACACCAGTGGGAGTTCAAGTTCGAACAATCGTACACAGATAGTAGTACCACGCAAAGAAGGTACAACACATTCTACAATGACAGGTGCAGATTCAACAAAAGGATTACCGGAGTTTCATGGGATGGATCATACGACCCATAGAAGCACCTATTCATGTGTGAGCGAATCTGGGAAGCGAAAAGAGTCACTGATAAGGCAAAAAAAGTAGCGCAACTAGTAATAACGTTTAGAAATTGTGCGTTGGATTGGTATATGAATATAGAAATAAACAATCCACATGGTGCATCGGGAATAGTAGCAGAGATCAATAAGGCATTGATCACAGAGTTTTAGAGGCCAAAATTAGAAGATCATTTTATGAATGAGATGATTGAGGTTAGACAAAAACCAAGAGAGTTTGTATGGGACATCGATCATAAGTTCAAGACATTGAAAGGTAAACTAAAGTATCCCATTTATGACATGTAACATAGACAGTTGTTTATAAACTCTTTGTTACCACACTTCAAATATCCATTGGGACAATATAAATTTCAAACCTAGGTAGAGGAACTGCAAGCAATGATGTAGTTAAAAGAGAATGAGTATAAGCAGATAGATTCAACTATAGAAGAGCTAAAGGAAGACCTGAAGAACTTGACAATGCAATTAAATAAGAATAAAAGTATGGAGAAGAGAGAAGCAATGTGGTGTACCCTATGTAGATCTGAGGGAAATCATAAGAATGAGTGTTCGACATTTGCACAGTACTTAGGAGTAGGACTTCAAAATCCACTATCGATAGGAGGGCCATGGTGTGAAATATGAAAGACACATGGGCATGATCTATATCATTTCTCTATGATGCATAAGTACAAGACAAAACCAAAGAGCACTTTTTGTAACTTTTGTAAGTCAGTAAGACATGAAGACAAAAATTGTAGAACTCTGGAGTTAATGAAGGAAAGAACTCGAGATGAATATAGGATGCAGGCTGAGTTTATGGAAGGACAAACTGCACCAAATTTTGGAAATGCGCAACAATTTCAAGCAATTCCATAGTTTTAGCAATTGCCGCAGTATAATCAGGAATCACAATATCATCAAAAGAACATGGATCCATAGGGAAACATAGGAGGATTCAAAGGTAGAGGAAGAGGAGGAATGGGTAGAGGCAGAGGTCCTATTATCTTCCATAACTATCAACAACAAGGACATTATGCCATATATTTTCCTCAACCAACAACAACATTGATCCAGGATCTTTATATCGAGTGACTTATAAAGAAAGGCATTAAATGAGCATAAATTAAAGTGCACCATTAAAGAAGGAAAATATCAATAATGAAGAGACATAAGCATCAAATATGAACAAAAAAAACTTGATAACGGATTTCGTCCCTGGTGGACTACGTCTCTAGGTCCTACTCTCAGATGGGTAGGCCTTTTTATTAACTCAACAAAAGAATTTGGTAAAATACATAAGTATACCTCATTCTGAAATCAAGCTGCTGAATTTTTGCTCAGATCAAAAAACAAACAACACCATCGAATTCGTGGTGTCGAATTACCCAAAAATGTTTGTCTCCATGCTTTGATCTAACCCTGGCACTCCCAGGCCCAAGAGAAACTCTATCTCGGTGTCCATGCCCTACAACCTGCAATAAATGTTGAGGAATTTGTCTCAAAAAGTGTGTCGGTCCATACCCTCATGCCCCTCCCTGGTACACTAGGTGTATTCACTTTTTAAGAAAAAAGGGTGATCTTTGTAAATGATGGAGGTCATTGGTCTTATGGTTAGCAGAGCATATGTTAAGGCTTTGATAGAGGGTGAGGTCCCGAGGTCAAGACCGCGGGCCTCCCCTTTTGGATTGTTTGTTGTAACATATACATATATTTGAAATGGTTTTTTCTGCCAAACTTAGCTGTGGTTATATAAATTTGTTGACGCTAGATTTGGCGAGGTCCTGTCGGATTTGGAAGACTTGCCAAATATTTTATATATATATATTTTATTTTCGTTCATGGGTTGTCATTGGGAATTTTCCCACTACCACGTGGCAGCCCATGACTGGGCCACGTGCAAACCAACCATTGGGTGACGTCAACCACTATAAAATCACCTTGCCACATCAACATACAATATGCCAACTCATTTTTCCATGTCACCGTATGGTCTGCCACATGGCACAATTTTACTGGCCCACGAAATGACCTAAAAATGCCAAATATGAGTGACACGTGGTAGCCTATGGTGCTGCCACATCACCATGTTGACATCAACATGACACATGTCACCCCATATGCATGACGCATATGATGTATGCATGCTGAATTCATTTGTACTGATGTCGATGTCAGCAGTACGAATGTTGACTCATCCCCTGCTGACTGGGTTAGTTTGACCAAACTTTGACCGTGAATATCTTTTGATATGTAACTATGTTTTACGATCCATTTGCGTCGTTGGAAATATTGCGACGTGCTTTTCACGATCATGTCATTTTTATTGAGTTCTGAGAACTTTGATTTTTTTCCCTTTCTCTGTCTACTGAGGCCTTTCTGAGCGTCCTAAGTTGCTTCTATGAGTTCTGAGTTGTCCTTAGTATTCTCTGGATCCTTTTTGGATCACAACTTCCCACTAAGATATTTATGGATCACCAAAAGATTTCATCAATCAACAGATAAGTGAGGGAAGAGTTCCCTCTACTTTTTCCTTCTCAATCCACTTTTCCTTTCTTGGATGTGTGCCCTTTAAGCCTACTCGAAAATAATCAACATCACCCCTGTGTGAATTCCTCGTCCTTCTGTCTAGGATGATATCTTCCTTTAACGCATCCAAGTACTCAGGAGAAAACTCATCAACTGAAGGTATTGAAACTTACTCATCCTGATCCATGATCATGGGAGGCTCAAAAAGTTTCAATTTCTCTACATTTACAACTGAGTAAATCTGCATATAATATGGAAGATCCAGACGAAAAACATTGGTACAAATTTTCTCCAAAATAGTGAAGGGTCCATAACAAATGGGCTTGATTTTCTTTCCATCACCCTTCGATATCTCCTTGCTGATGTGAATCTATACCTGGTCTCCAACCTGGAACTGATGATCAGCCCTATGTTTTTCATGGCAATCTTTATACTATGCTTGAATTTTCTCCAACTGTTCACTGACTACTTGGTGTACCTGCTGGATCCTCTGGATGAAATTGTAGGCTCTATCCTCATTTATTTCTTCATTTGAATCAACACCTCTCCCATACATCAAGTCCAAAGGAAATTTAGGTAGGTACCCAAAACACATCTCAAAAGGTGAACTCTGAGTGGAGGAATGTAAGGCTCGGTTGTGAGCATGTTGTACATAGGGTATAAGTTCATCCCATAATTTGGGATTCTTGCTGCAGTAGCCTTGAAACAAAAGTACCATTGTTTGGTTTACAACCTCTGTTTGTCCGTCAGTCTATGGATGGAAAGCAGTGCTCCTCTTATTTTTGGTGTCCATCATTCTCCACAATCTTGTCCAAAAATCCCCAAGGAATCGAGTATCTCGATCCGAGATAATGGATGTGGGTAACTGTTATAAGCAAAATCTGTCCGTAGGGACGGATCCGACCTATCCGGTTGTGAAGCTGGTTACAACCCCTTTGGTAGCTCGACATGAGGCAGAGGCTACCTGCACCTCAGGTGGTCCTTCGCCTGAGGTGGTAAAGAAGGGGGAAGAAGAAAGGTGAAAGACTTACAAGAAGTCGTTCTCAGGACCACCCACCCGGGGTGTTATCCTTCCTTAACTTCCTGGATGGCCGAAATAGCCCGGAGAGTGAAAATTATAAACAATGGGATGAAAATGAGCTTGCTGATTTTTAGGACAGCGAACTAAATAAAGTGGACAACGAGCTGTTCATTTCCTTAAAGTGTTGGAAACTGTCCCAGAATGGGTCACCGGGGTAAACCAGTGTCCTGGGTAAATAACCAATGAATACTTTAAGCAAATGGGTATGAAACAAGGGTGAAAAGGGGGTTTAAAAGCTACAACCAAGTACCTTTAAATGGCTGTAAATTATGAACAGCAATCTGTTCAAAGCTTTCAAAGTAAGGAAACAAGCCCAAAATGGCTCAATACCCCCCGGCGTGACCCGGAAAGTGATCCCAGAAGATTGTTAAGTCAAAAAAGGGCTGTAAAAGTGGATGAGCAGCTTTGTAACAAGCTTTTACAGCTATGATATAACATAAAGTATACACAACTTCAGTTTTGGTTTGTGAGTGGAAAAGGTGGACTGACGAAATGTTGACTTTAAAATATTTTATTGATCAATTTTTGTTTTTTATCACATGCCTTGGCCACCACACTGTTTTGAAGGTTATCCCGATCAGGCAAACACATCCCGGAATTGTGCCAACCAGTATAAGAAGAGTAGTCCTAGTAGTCCACGGTGGTTAGGTTGAAGAGTGTCCCATGCAGTTCAGAGAAGTAGGGATTATCCACTTCTCATCACTAGCGCTTTCGGGCTCTTAAAGCCACTTGGATGGAAGAAGGATACCTGCGAAAAGGAAGAGGCTCAGGACCCCCCTAAAGAGGGTTTTTTCTGAGCTTACCCAAGCAGAATAGTGTTCCAACCGAGCTAAGCTAATCAACTCCTTGACCATGTGGTACTGAGGAAAGACCACTCGACTTATACTAACTAGAAAACTTCCGAGGGGCTCCTGATGAAGACTCCCTGGCTTTGACTCTTAATGTTCTATGAAATTGAAATTGCATAAAATAAAACACGAGACCATCCACGTGGCGAGGTCACGCCTTTCTTTCATAAGTGTGCCTCCTGGTTACTGAAATTGAAATCTATCTTGAAACTATATACACAAAACAAGTAAATAGGTAGGTGACATATATGTCACGGCTAAATAATATGTGTATATAGATATCTAAATAATATAGATTTTTTGGTTTTCTGTGTATGGGCTGGACCCCTGAATTGTTTTCAAGTTTGTTTTGCGGTGTTTTGCATGTGTTTAGCTTGCTGATTTTATATGACCCCTTTTGGGGCAGCCACTTGTAAATTAGTGAGCGAAAAGATGATACAATGAAAATGTAGAAGATTAGATAATTATAAAATAATAATTACAACATTCAACCCAAAGGAATGGGTTGAGACTTTTTGCGAGCAGCAAAGCCACCATGTGCATGAAAGCCTCAACTAATTCCTTGTATGAGGATTGGAAATTTAGTGTTTTGAAATACAAAGATGTGGTTGTTGTTTACACAAATACTGAACCAGAATTTTTTATCATGAATTTACAAGTAAACCATTCAAACTACTTACACAAATTGAATCTACAAACATTGATATATATATCAGAAATCTTGGGATGAGTGCAAGTGATAATTAAAGAGTATGTGAGAGTGATTGGGTAAGATTTACCGATTGAAATGTGTGTTTTTCTTCACTTCCCTGCTGGCCCCTTTGCCTCAAACAGGTCTCTAGGGGGTCCCCAACCGCTTGAGAGAAACAGAATGGGTGACCGGATGTATCCTTGCAGGAACACAACGGAATTTTAGTATATATGTATGGAAAAAACTGAAATAACATAACATAAATTTACATAACAGAAGTATATAACAACCAACTAAGATGGCTGTCCCGTGAGGGGAAATTGACCAAAACGATCCATTTTCCTGTTTGGGACAACAAGGTTAATGGTAAGAAAACATAAAAGAAACATACATGAACAAAAAGATGAAGCAAACAAGTATGGACAGCTAGCTATGAGGTCTATTTAAGGGTTCTCCTAAGGGGCCCTAGGACTCCCAGCCACTAGCTAAGGCTGAACATAATTGAATACTTCAGAAAATCTACACTAAAACACATTAAACAAATTAAACCAAGCTGTTAGAACATGAAAGTGAGCAAGTTAAACCCAAGGAAGCAACAACAAACACCTAGCTAACCAATCCCTCCTGGAGATAGCTAACATATCAAGCATTTACCACTACCCCTCAACCCTTAACCCACAAATGACACATCCAACAACTAAAATTTAACAAGTACACACACAAAGAGTCTTATAAATTTCAGCAGAGCTTTGTTACTATATTCATCCTCCCTTTTTTACAATGCCAACCCTCTTATTTATAAAGAAGAGGTGAAGGCTTAGAGTTAGGTCACAAGACACTTGTCACTTTTGGAAAAGTGACAAGTGGACCAACCCTAAAAGACTTTTGTCTTTTTACAAAAGGGAAACTTATCCAAAAAGGGAACCTTATCCAAAAAAGAGAATCTTATCCAAAAGGGGATCAAATCAGATCTGACTTGACCCTTCAATTACACAATAATTTACAAGCCAAAAGTAAATCATACGGAAGTTTATATTACAAAAAGTCATTTTTCATAAAATGACAAAGTTTGATATGCCACATCATCATTTTCCATTGGGATTTGTGCCATCCCAAATGCTCTTTGATTGCCACCATGTTTTGCAGCTGTAGGTGATTTGTTTTAGGATAGTACCCGTCCATCCATGGCTGCCGGATTCACTAGAATGAAGGCCCAAGGTGTGGGGAATTGTTGGGTTGCTTTCGAGGGCAAGGGGAATTCGGGCTTTGGCCATTGTAAGTAAGGAAATTCCCTCTATTCAGGCACTTTTCAGACCTGATTATTCCCCCCCTTTGCTGCCTATAAGTTTCCCGTGAGCTGGTTAAAACATGGCCTTGATTTGGGCTTGTTTCGGCAAGAGGACCTCTTGGACATGAACTTTGAGAGGATCTTCCTCTATACCAAACTATCCCAAATATGTTTTTTACTGTGTTCATGATGTAGCTCTGTCCTCTACCTTTCCGTTGCCTTTTGTTTGGCCCAAATCCGACTTCGGATGAGTGAGATATGGCCCCGGGAAGGTATGCGGATGGAGCCGGCCAATAGACTGATCAGGGAAAGAATTTTAAATTGGGGTGAAATTCTGGGTTTGTCACCAGAATTGACAGGCTGCTACAGGCCTGCATACCTGTAGCTATAGTGGGTTTCTCTCACCGGGCCCAATTTGACCTCAGAGGCCCCCAATTAGGCCTCTTTCTGATGCATGCTTGTAGGGCCAAACTGAACACCTGTCGCTCTGGGACATGTCACTGCAAATCTAGGCCGAATTTGCTGAGGTGAATGGCACGGGTGTATTCTAGACTTYGCCCCGGTATTTTTGACTATTTATGGGCGAAAATCCGCCTCCGTACCAGGAATTTATGCAATTAACAAGAAGGCCAATGACTCTTAGAGGGGGAATTTCATTTTACTATATAGTTTAAGCTTATGTAAATAAAATTTATTAATAATTTAATAATTTTATTATAAATTTTTAATATTAATTTTATTAAATATATATATATATATATAAAATAAAACCAAAATAAAAACAAATAATAAAATTTAAAAATAAAAAATAAAAACAATAAATTTAATTTACATAAAAAACTACATAAAAATTGAAACCTAAAATTAAAACAAAATTTTAAACGAGCCCCACCCAGCGACAGCCCCTGGTTGGCCATGCGACCAAACGAAGAGCCAAGGAGGAGCCGACGGGCGTGGAGGAGGTGGTGGTGGCTGGGAGATGCGGCGGTGGTAGTGCTAGAAGTTCTGGGCACGCACAGAGGGGAGGAGACTAGCGTGGAGGGGGAGAATGCGGCCTACACGTAGGGGAATGGAGGAGGAGCAGAGAAGGAGGTGGTGGCTGCGGTGAGGCCGCGTTGAAGAGGGTTGCAGGATTGGAGGTAGCGCGCAGGAGAGAGATGCATGGTGGGGAAGGGATTTGCACGCGGGGAGAGGGAGGAGAGAGCAGAAAATGGTGGATGTGGGAATGGGCAGTGCGTGCAGAGAGGTAGAGGAGTGGAGGTGAGGGGAAATGGGAATGCAGTGCGCGCAGAGGGTAGAGGCCGCGTGGGAGAGGGCTAGAGGGTGATGGAAGTGGTAGGAAATGGCGGAGGAGGGAGTAACGGAGGCGAGGGCCGAGCTGCGCGCACAAGGGAGGTGTGGATGAAGC
>JASDQU010100786.1:39417-64567 GCA_032191745.1 Picea mariana
TCTGTAACGGGGCTCATCCTTGGGGACACTACAATCCCCCTCCCCTTATTTTTTCACTGTCCTTAGTGCAACGTACACTGCCTCTGCATGTCCTTCAAAATTTTCAAAAAGATGCGGGTACTCTGCTCGCATAATATCTGCATTCTCCCATGTCGCGTCCTCGGGACCGTACCAGGTCCGCTGGACCTTTACAAGCTCTATGGCTCGATTTCAGAGCTTCTTGTTTTTCCTGTCCAATATGCACACATGATGCACTTGCAAGACACCTTCTGGTTCCACCTGAATCACAGTCCAATTGATAACATGATTAGCATCAGGTACATATTTCTTAAGTAGTGAAACATGAAATACATTATGTACAGTCATAGATGCANAATCTCACTGCCAACTTGGTGCAACTTCCTAATTTCAGGGAACTCCTGCTAGCTTTCACTTTCAGGAAAACATGGTCACCCACTTTGAATTCTCTATGGGTTCTGTTACTATCAGCGTAACTTTTCTGCCTATTCTGGGAAGCTTTCAAATTCTGTTTGATTTTGATCATCTGATCTTCCATCTCTTTGAGTAGTTCAGGTCCAAAAACTACTCTGTCAGCTGGATTATTCCAGCTCACTGGAGTGTTGCACTTTCTTCCATAAAGTGCTTCGAATGGGCTCATCTTCAGAGATGCATGGTACCCATTATTGCAAGAAAATTCTACCAAATGCAGGTAGTCTTCCCACCTTGATGATTTATCCATCACATACATTCTCAGCATATCTTCTATTACTCTGTTTACCCTCTCTGTCTGTCCATCAGACTCGGGATGGTATGTTGTACTGAAGTTTAGATTCGTCCCGAATCCCTTGAACATTCCTCTCCAGAAATTCGAAGTGAATTTCGGGTCCCTATCAGACACAATTGTCTTAGGAATTCCATGCAAGCGTGCAACTTCTTTTAAAAATATATCAGCAACATCTGCTGCTCTGTGGTTGGTTTTCAGTGGAATAAAATGGGCAGCTTTAGTAAGCTTGTCCACCACCACCATGATTGAATCATGTTGCTTGCTTGTTTTGGGCAATCCCGTGATAAAATCCATGGTTACCACATCCCATTTCCACTCAGGAATAGGTAAAGGCTGCAACAACCCTGCTGGGTGTCTGTGCTCAGCCTTGACCTTCTGGCATTCCATACATCTGGAGATGTATTCAGCAATTTCCTTCTTCATACCAGGCCAAAATTAATGGCTTTTGACTGCTGCCACAGTCTTTTGATACCCTGGATGACCAGCATAAGCCATATTATGCATTTCTTTTAGAATTGCCAGTTTCAACTCTTGGTCATTGGGTACATATATTATGTTCTTATATAGAAGTAGACCATCAGTTCCCAAGGCATAACCTTTCTCGATCTGTGGTCTTTCATGCTGTTGTAGCTTTGCTACAAGATTTCTGTACTGCAAATCAACATTTGCAGCTTCAAGAATTCGGTCTTTCAACTCAGTTCTGTACATGCTAATGGCTGTAGCATGTAATTCATGCACCTTTCTGCTGAGTGCGTCAACCACCTTATTGTCTTTCCCTTTGATATACCTGATATCAAAGTCATATTCACACAGAAATTCCAGCCATCTAATTTGTCTGGCATTTAAGGTTGGCTGATCAAATAAGTATTTCAGACTGTTGTGGTCTGTTCTTAATTCGAATTTCTTTCCCATGAGGTAATGTCTCCATTTCCTCAAGGCATGGACAACTGCTTCCAACTCTAAATCATGAGTAGAATAATTATTTTCATGCTCTTTCATCTTCTGAGATTCATAGCAAACTACAAATCCTTCTTGGCTGAGGACTCCTCCCAGCCCCTCCTTACACGCATCTGTGCATACTACATAATCCTTACTTGGATCAGCAATATTCAAGATTGGAGCACTAGTGAGCAGCTGCTTCAATTGCTGGAAGCTGCTCTCACATTGTTCACTTCACTGGAACTTCTTCTCCTTCCTTTGCAAGGAAGTGATAGCATGAGCTATCCTTGAAAATCTGGCTATGAGCCTCCTATAATAACCTGCCAGACCCATAAAGGATCTAACTTCTGTCACATTTCTTGGTGTTGGCCACTCTTGAATGGCCTGTACCTTCTCAGGGTCCACAACAATCCCTTCCTCGGATATAATGTGTCCCAGATAATGGATCTGCTTTTGGTAAAATGAGCACTTGCTCAATTTTGCATACAGCTGGTGTTCTCTCAACACCTGCAGCACCATTCTAAGATGTTGTTCGTGTTCTTCCTCTGTCTTGGAGTACACCAATATATCGTCCAAGAAGACTATGACAAACTTGTCCAGATAATTCCTGAACACTCCATTCATTAAGCACATGAAGACAGCAGGCGCGTTGGACAATCCAAACGGCACCACAGTGAACTCATAATGACCGTACCTTGTTCTGAAGGTAGTCTTGCTGATGTCTTCATCTTTTATTCTCACTTGGCGATACCCAGATCGAAGATCTATCTTTGAAAATACTTTTGCATCCTTTAACTGAGCAAAAAGATCATCAATCCTTGGCAGAGGATATTTGTTCTTGACCGTGACTTTATTCAACTGCCTAAAGTCGATGCACAACCTCAATGTCCCATATTTCTTCTTCACAAATAGGACTGGGGCTCCCCACGGTGACACGCTGGGATGAATATACCCTTTCTTTAACAGCTCTTCGAGCTGTAATTGCAACTCCTTCAGATCTGGTGTGCTCATTCTATAAGGAGCCTTTGAACTTGGAGCTGCTCCAGGCATCAGATTTATAGAAAAATCGATGTCCCTCTTTGGAGGTAGTCCAGGCACCTCCTGAAACACGTCTTCGAATCCTTTGAGCCCCCTGTGGTCTTCCAGATTTGAGACCACATCTTGGAATACTTCTTCCACCCGGGCTACAAATAACTGACAGCCTTTCCGGTAACATTTCTTCAGCTGCATAGCTGAAATTTCCCTCACAGCCATGGCTCTGGGAATTCCTTGGACTGTTACCTGATTTCCCTCTTCGTTCAGACATGTAAATCTCTTGTTTCGGTAATCCAGAAGGGCATGGTGCTGGTCCAACCAGTCCATCCCAATTAAGAAATCATATGAGCCTAAAGGTAGAATGTTCAATTCAGCCTTAGTTCTCATTCCTTTCATGTCCAATGAACAGGACTTAACCAATTCAGTGACCTTTCGCTTGGTCCCTGTGGCTAACTGCACTAACCAAGACTTCTCATGTTTTCTCTTCGTTAGATGCAAACTTTCCACCACCCTAGAATCTACATAACTATGACTAGCCCCTGAATCAATCAAAATAACAAGTGGTCAGTTGTTGATCATACCTTCCACTTCAATCATGTGTGATTGAAATTCTGCTTGTCTGTTGTCCATGGCTGCGTAGATCCTCGGCATTCTGCTGCCCATATCCTCCACTGTTTCAGCCTGGTGAACAGCGTGGAAAGTCCTTGCCTTGTCCTTTCTGTGAGGGCAGTCTCTGTACCTATGATTCCCTTTACAACCCCAACACTCCATGGTTGGAGGCCTTGACATTTGTTCACTCCCTTCAACTTTTCTAGGCTCTTTAAAAGTTGACTATCCCCAAGGACTGTTTCTGAAAAAGGAAGGCTTGCTTCCCTTCTGCCTCTGCTCTTTATTAAACCTCTTCTGGTTATCCCAAGCCTTCTGAAAGATAGGCTTTTCTCTCTGCTATTCGTATAGGCATTTCGCCCTTCTTATGGTCTCTTCCATGGTCTTAGGATCATCGTATTGAATCTTTTCACCAATGGAAGGTGGCAGTCCACTCAGATACCTCTGAATTTTGACAGCCTCATCCTTGATGAATGGAACATACTTCAACAGTTCTAGAAAACTTTGTTCATACTCATCAATGGTCGTGTTTCCTAGTTTGAGTTCGAAGAACTCCTTCATCTTTCTATCATAGTACCTTTTAGTCAGGTATTTCTTCTCGAAATACCTCTTGAATTCCTTCCAAGTGACCTCTTTTTCTTTGATGTGCTGGACCTACACAAACTGATCCCACCACATAGATGCCTTTCCTTTCAGTTGGTACATTGTAATTCTTCCTTCTGCATGAGCAGACTAATTCTGTAGCTGGAAATATTTCTTCATGCCAAGCAACCATGTCTCAGCTTCTTCCTCTCTCTTATGCTCCCCATCAAATGTTGGAGGTTTAATTTTATTCATTTTTCCTTTCAATTCCTCCCTTCCAGATTTCTAATGTTTTCTGGTAGGTGATGGGCTTGAACTGCTGTGTGTTCTACTGCCTGAACGTTTTTGGGAGCGACTGCGATGTTGGCTACCACTCCTCGACCTGCTTCTTTCCCCATGAGTTCTGCGACTCTCCGTCATACTTGAGTCTCTTCCTTTCTCAAGTTTCTTCTCTATTCTTTCCAAACTCTGCATGAATCTTAAGTTTAATTTCCCTTGTCGATCTCTGACCTTCATGAGCTTTCGACTATCAGCTCGGCATTCCTTAGCCTCTCTTTGTAACCCTTCAATGATTTTCATCATATGTCCTTCCTTATCCATCTCTTTTCCATGCCCATTAGAGTGCGATCCCTCGACTCCTTGGTTAACGTCCTTTCCTTCTTGTTCATCTTCCATTTCAGAAATAATTGGCATTCTTCCCCACTCCATACTTGGCGTTGATTAACTTGGAGTTTTGGCCTCTGTTGAACTCTGCACACGCACTGTGCAATCCAATTCAAATTGTCAGGCCATTAAACTTCATGAATATCCCACACTATTCATAATTAATACGAACAATAATGAAAGTTATTTCAGCTTCGCAAGTTTTCTGAGTTCTATATGGCTCTGTGTTTTTCGGGTGTCCGAACATTAATTCAGTTATTTCGGGACTTCCAGTTTCGGAGTTTCGCAACTCCTGATGTCGAGGTTTACTATCCTCTCGGATTCTCGACCTCCGATAAGCCTTAGTCCTCCAAGCTCAGCCCTGGCCTATGTGACCGCTGACTCGTGACCCTGGCCTTGTCCCTTATCGGGGTTCGGGGTTTCGCAAATATGAATGCACCCAAAACGCTTGACAGTGAAATCCCCGATTTCCCGAATTCCGATGGACTCCGTTTGTACTAGCCCTCCGGGCTAGAGCCTCATCATGCAACCACACTATATGACCTTAATCAAACCACTCCTTGGGGTTTCGGTGATTTCAACATCAAGCTCATACGCTCACGGGATCTCCGATGGGTCCCAGTCATTGACTTGTCAACAATCCTTTCTCCTGTTGCTTATAAATCTGCCACCTGTCCTCCTGACAATCGGTGTGGCCCCCACACACCTAAGCCTTATCGGGAAATCGCGTATCGTGATTTTCCTGTGCTGGAAACCTTTGCCTTCGGATTCCTCGATATCCCGATGCCTGATATCTGACGTGCCTGTCGCTTTAACACTTCGCGGTCAAGTCAGGTCCATGTGACCTGCGTTCACATGACCACCGTCATATGCTTTTGTCGGGTTTTCAGGGTTCAGGGTTTCAAAGTGTATGACTCACTCGTCACCGGGGTTCCCGATTTTTGAATTCTCAAATCTCGATTTCCGATGAATGACCTTTCTATCGGGACTTTCCCGATGAACCTCAATCACTGGTGGATTTACTCCTTGTCGGGACTTTCCCCGATGGTGCAGATCTCTGCCACGTGTCCACTAAATGAACGGTCCGGATCTTGTCGCGAATTTGCGGGTCGCGATTTCGTGTGACAAGATTTCCACGCGCTCGAGAACTCTGATTCTCTGAGTTTCGACTCTCTCCAGGATTCCGACATGTGTCCTCCCAAGATTTACGGCTATGATCCCTTCTTCAGTTTTCGAGAATCACAGGGTCTCGATTCTCTTTAGTTCTAATATCCTGATGCCTCTTCGGGACTTCTCCTCTACCCATGAGGAATTAAGTCCCACGTGACCTTCGTCAACTCGGACAGTTGGCGGTTAATCCCGCAGGGATCTGACGACTCATGATTCTCCCGAGTTTAACTCCTGTGCACTATCAAAAGGTTTTAAACCTCGTGCACGTTCTCCAGATCTGACGATTACAAGGGTTTGCCTTCCCTCCTGAACAGATCCGAGGGTTCTCACACCATCAGCGTAGAAACCTATCTTCCTGTGGTCGTAGACCATACCAGCTGTAGTTTCACAGCACCGCTAAACCTCCTGAGCTTATAAACGCGGTCAAGCAACTACTTGACGCACTGGAACAAACCAACATATGAAATTGGCCATTCTAGGCCCCATTTCTCTTCACATTTTTGGTCCAAAGACCGCTCCACTGGCCCATCTAGGCTCAGTGTCAAAACCTTTGCTCTGATACCAATTTGTAGTGTACCCTTCACTACCCAAGTTTCCCAACCTCTCAGTTTACCATTCCTTACATGGAATTATAAGCAAATGCATTTAACACATTTAAACACACTTAAAACTCAGAGGAAAATATATGGGTACTGCTATAATTAAATGTTCCATAGCATTCATCATTAATTCATTTACACAGCGGAATACATGATACATGAACAACACAGTCATGCCAAAAGTGTTAAACATAATTCAGAATACTTATCTTGTATCAGCTGGAGAAATCACCAACCAAGTGCAGGCCTTCCACGAACCTCCTAGCCTTAGACCACACTGTTCATCAGCTCAACAGTAGGTCACCCCCGAGATGGGACCGAGCTCCACCCCAGGGCAAGGAATCTAGACTCAGGCTGAGGTTGCAGGGAAGATAATACATACACATTCACCAGGAAGAAGCTCTCCCAGCAATCTCCCACACTCACTGCACACAAACCCTCATTCCCCACATGCCTGTTCCACCCCAGGAGAGTGCACCTTCTCTGTCACCTAGACAGTCCTTCGGCTGCCAATCTCCCTTACCTTGGGTTACAGGAACAGACCGGACCAGAATTCTCTGGGCTCTGTGGCAGCTACAGGGTTCCTTCCAGGAGTTCTCTTCTCCCTCTGCTCACTCTCTCACCTGGAGGAGTCGCTCACAGGCCAACAAGCCTCATGCAGTCCAGCACTGCGTAGTCACATCAATCCATAGGAAAACATAGCCAATGCTTCCCAAAAAGGTTCAGCTATCACAGGATGATCTCACGGGATGATTTCAGAGCAGGCTTCACGCCCAAGCTAGCTCAGTTTTCCCGAACCACCAAGGATTCTTCCACTCGAGTTTAACACATGGAATTCTGGTTCAGGAATGCGTTTTTCGGGTTGCCTAAAACAAACATAGACTCATATCTCTGAACAGGGTCAACACGGTTTTCCTTCGGCAAAATAGCTTAACGGGTTCAGAGATGAATCAGAGTATCCGACAGAGGTCGTACTGGTTCCACACACAGAGATTCGGTTTAGACTGGAGGAGCATCCCCCACCCACGGTTTAGTTCAAGACTTATATTTGCATGCACCAGGGATGACACTTGTCACCTTAGGAACTGCATGCATACCACAACGTGCATCCCCTTTGCGCGTTCCCTCCTTTGCCAGGAACTTAGGATAAACAGACATGCACATGTCTCTTTTGAAATAATATTAAAATATATTTCCCACGCTTAAGGCCCCAGGCTTAGCACTCAGCCCCTTTCCCACCTTTCAGCCCTTGATCCCTTGCCCACTCTGTGGACGCTCAGTCCCCCATCAATCTTTCATCATGGTTGGTCTGCACTGGCGGTATTTATATTTTTATTAATTGACCTGCATACATACAAGTACATCCACAGGCTCCTAGCCTTCAACACTTAGGCTCCCTGGCCTAACAAAACACATAAGCCTACCGCTTATACAAAACTTGGCTCACCAGCCTATAGAACATATTTACAATTCTTTGCATATAACATGATCTGTAACGGGGCTCGGCCTTGGGGACACTACAAGGGGGAAGAAGAAAGGTGAAAGACTTACAAGAAGTCGTTCTCAGGACCACCCACCCGRGGTGTTATCCTTCCTTAACTTCCTGGATGGCCGAAATAGCCTGGGGAGTGAAAATTATAAACAATGGGATGAAAATGAGCTTGCTGATTTTTAGGATAGYGAACTAAATAAAGTGGACAGCGAGCTGTTCACTTCCTTAAAGTGTTGGAAACTGTCCCAGAATGGGTCACCGGGGTAAACCAGTGTCCTGGGTAAATAACCAATCAATACTTTAAGAAAATGGGTATGAAACAAGGGTGAAAAGGGGGTTTAAAAGCTACAGCCAAGTACCTTTAAATGGCTGTAAATTACGAACAACAAGCTGTTCAAAGATTTCAAAGCAAGGAAACAAGCCCAAAATGGCTCAATATCCCCCGGGGTGACCCGGGAAGTGATCCCAGAAGATTGTTAAGTCAAAAAAGGGCTGTAAAAGTGGATGAACAGCTTTATAACAAGCTGTTATAGCTATGATATAACAGAAAGCATACACAACTTCAATTTTGGTTTGTGAGTGGAAAAGGTGGACTGACGAAAGGTTGACTTTAAAATATTTTATTGATCAATTTTTGTTTTTTATCACATTCCTTGGCCACCACACTGTTTTGAAGGTTATCCCGATCAGGCAAACACATCCCGGAATTGTGCCAGCCAGTATAAGAAGAGTAGTCCTAGCAGTCCACAGTGGTTAGGTTGAAGAGTGCCCCATGCAGTTCAGAGAAGTAGGGATTAGCCACTTCTCGTCACTAGCACTTTCGGGCTCTTAAAGCCGCTTGGATGGAAGAAGGATACCTGCGAAAAGGAAGAGGCTCAGGACCCCCCTAAAGAGGGTTTTTTCTGAGCTTACCCAAGCAGAGTAGTGTTCCAACCGAGCTAAGCTAATCAACTCCTTGACCGTGTGGTACTGAGGAAAGACCACTCAACTTATACTAACTAGACAACTTCCGAGGGGCTCCTGATGAAGACTCCTTGGCTTTGACTCTTAATGTTCTATGAAATTTAAATTGCATAAAATAAAACACCAGACCATCCACGTGGCGTGGTCACGCCTTTCTTTCACAAGTGTGCCTCCTGGTTACTGAAATTGAAATCTATCTTGAAACTATATACATAAAACAAGTAAATAGGTAGGTGACATATATGTCATGGCTAAATAATATGTGTATATAGATATCTAAATAATTTAGATTTTTTGGTTTTCTATGTATGGGGCGGACCCCTGAATTGTTTTCAAGTTTGTTTTGCGGCGTTTTGCATGTGTTTATCTTGCTGATTTTATATGACCCCTTTTGGGGCAGCCACCTGTAAATTAGTGAGCGAAAAGATGATACAATGAAAATGTAGAAGATTAGATAATTATAAAATAATAATTACAACATTCAACCCAAAGGAATGGGTTGAGACTTTTTGCGAGCGGCAAATCCGCCATGTGCATGAAAGCCTCAACTAATTCCTTGTATGAGGATTGGAAATTTAGTGTTTTGAAATATAAAGATGTGGTTGTTCTTTACACAAATATTGAACCAGAATTTTTTATGATGAATTTACAAGTAAACCATTCAAACTACTTACACAAATTGAACCTACAAACATTGATATATATATCAGAAATCTTGGGATGAGTGCAAGTGATAATTAAAGAGTATGTGAGAGTGATTGGGTAAGATTTACCGATTGAAATGTGTGTTTTTCTTCGCTTTCTTGCTGGCCCCTTTGCCTCAAATAGGTCTCTAGGTGGTCCCCAACCGCTTGAGAGAAATAGAATGGGTGACCGGATGTATCCTTGCAGGAAAACAACGAAATTTTAGTATATATGTATGGAAAAAACTGAAATAACATAAAAAAAAATTACATAACAGAAGTATATAACAGCCAACTAAGATGGCTGTCCCATGAGGGGAAATTGACCAAAACGATCCATTTTCCTGTTTGGGACAGTAAGGTTAATGGTAAGAAAACATAAAAGAAACATACATAAAAAAAATATGAAGCAAACAAGTATGGATAGCCAGCTATGAGGTCTATTTAAGGGTTTTCCTAAGGGGCCCTAGGACTCCCAGCCACTAGCTAAGGCTAAAAATAATTGAATACTTCAGAAAATCTGCCCTAAAACACATTAAACAAATTAAACCAAGTTGTTAGAACATGAAAGTGAGCAAGTTAAACCCAAGGAAGCAACAACAAACACCTAGCTAACCAATCCCTCCTGGAGATAGCTAACATATCAAGCATTTACCACTACCCCTCAACCCTTAACCCACAAATGACACATCCAACAACTAAAATTTAACAAGTACACACACACAAAGAGTCTTATAAATTTCAGCAGAGCTTTGTTACTATATTCATCCTCCCTGTTTTACAATGCCAACCCTCTTATTTATAAAGGAGAGGTGAAGGCTTAGGGTTAGGTCACAAGACACTTGTCACTTTTGGAAAAGTGACAAGTGGACCAACCCTAAAAGAGTTTTGTCTTTTTACAAAAAGTAAACTTATCCAAAAAGGGAACCTTATCCAAAAAAGAGAATCTTATCCAAAAGGGGATCAAATCAGATCTAACTTGACCCTTCAATTACACAATAATTTACAATCCAAAAGTAAATCATACGGAAGTTTATATTACAAAAAGTCATTTTTCATAAAATGACAAAGTTTGATATGCCACATCATCATTTTCCATTGGGATTTGTGCCATCCCAAATGCTCTTTGATTGCTGCCATGTTTTGCAGCTGTAGGTGATGTGTTTTAGGATAGTACCCGACCATCCATGGCTGCCGGATTCACCGGAATGAAGGCCCAAGGTGTGGGGAATTGCTGGGTTGCTTTGGAGGGAAAGGGGACTTCGGGATTTGGCCATTGTAAGTAAGAAAATGCCCTCTATTCAGGATCTTTTCAGACCTGATTATGCCTCCCCTTTGCTGCCTATAAGTTTCCCGTGAGCTGGTTAAAACATGGCCTTGATTTGGTCTTGTTTCAGCAAGAGGACCTCTTGGACCTGAACTTTTAGAGGCTCTTCCTCTGTACCAAACTATGCCAAATATGTTCTTTACTGTTCTTATGATGTAGCTATGTCCTCTACCTTTCCGTTTCCTTTCATTTGGCCCAAATCCGACTCTGGATGAGTGAGATATGGCCCCGGGAAGGTATGCGGATGGAGTCGGCCAATAGACTAATCAGGGAAAGAATTTGAAATTGGGGTAAAATTCTGGGTTGGACATCAGAATTGATAGGCTGCTACAGGCCTGCATACCTGTAGCTGAAATGGGTTTCTCTCACCGGGCCCAATTTGACCTCGGAGGCCCCCAATTAGGCCTCTTTCTGATGCATGCTTGTAGGGCCAAACTGAATACCTGTCGCTCTGGGACATGTCACTGAAAATCTAGGCATAATTTGTTGAGGTGAATGGGATGGGTGTATTCTAGACTTCACCTCGGTCGTTTTGACTATTTATGGGCGAAAATCCGTCTCCGTACCAGGAAGTTATGCAATTAACAAGAAGGCCAATGACTCTTAGGGGGGGAATTTCATTTTACTATATAGTTTAAGCTTATGTAAATAAAATTTATTAATAATTTAATAATTTTATTATAAATTTTTAATATTAATTTTATTAAATATATATATTATATATATATAAAATAAAACCAAAATAAAAACAAATAATAAAATTTTAAAATTAAAGAAAAACAATAAATTTAATTTACATAAAAAACTACATAAAAATTGAAACCTAAAATTAAAACGAAATTTTAAACGAGCCTGACCCACCGACAGCCCCTATTCGGCCATGCGAGCAAACGAAGAGCCAAGGAGGAGCCGACGGGCGTGGAGGAGGTGGTGGTGGCTGGGAGATGCGGCGGTGGCGGTGCTAGAAGTTCTGGGCACACACAGAGGGGAGGAGATTGGCGTGGAGGGGGAGAATGTGGCCTGCACGTAGGGGAATGGAGGAGGAGCAGAGCAGGAGGTGGTGGATGCGGTGAGGCCGCGTGGAAGAGGGTTGCGGGCTTGGAGGTAGCATGCAGGAGAGAGATGCATGGTGGGGAAGAGATTTGAGCACGGGGAGAGGGAGGAGCGAGCAGGAGGTGGTGGATGTGGGAATGGGCAACACGTGCAGAGAGGTAGAGGAGTGGAGGTGAGGGGAAATGGGAATGCAGCGTGCGCAGAGGGTAGAGGCCGCATGGGAGAGGGCTAGAGGGTGATGGAAGTGGTAGGAAATGGCGGAGGAGGGAGTAACAGAGGTGAGGGACGAGCTGCACGCACAAGGGAGGTCTGGAGGAAGCCGAATTACAGTGGTGGTGGTGGTGGCGCCCAGGTGGTGGACGGGTGGCCAGCCACCCAAAAATATAATTTTTCAAAACTATAGGGAAAGTGGGTTTTTTCACCTACAGAATGGAGGAGAAGTTTTGGGTTCAAACCCCCTTCTCTCCACTTGGATTTCTGGGGAGTTTTTTTTGGGCTTTCTGGGCAAAAGAAAATGGGAGGGCTGGAGTTCAAAGGCCAGGGCTCTCCAGTGACATGTCCAAGTTTGTAACCCCCAATAGATAGCTTCATAATTTCAAAATTCTAAAGGAGCCATGGAGGCTTAGGCAGAATACCCAAGAGGGGTTCGAATCCCCTCTCCTTTGCATCTTTCACACATACAATCTGAATGAACTCAGTAACCAACAAAAACTAATTCTGAGCCATCAGCTATTACCACACTTGAAACAGGCAAAAAATCCCAATTTTGACAGAAAAATTGCAACTTCTCCATGCAAGACCAGCAACATATCTTATTGGTTTTTTGGAAATGAGCATAATGGGTTACCTGACCAACTGTTGGAGATGGCAGCATGAAAACTGGATGCCCACTGGTGAACTGCTCCTGCTGTCAAAAAACATCCCTTTGCTGCCATGACTGCTGTTGCAGAGCTCTCCCTCCTCTGGCCAAATTGCCAAATGGTTTGGGAGAGGGGAGAATGGTAAGTTTTGTTTTTTTCATTTTAAAAAAAAAAACCAATTTTCCCCCATTATGCATGAGGCTACGTGCCCATTCCCCAAATTTCCAATTTTTCTGAAAATGATTAATAAAACATTTTATTAATTTTTTAATATTTTTGGAATTTTGTGCAAGTCAAAGTTTGACTTTGACTTTGACTTTGACTCTGCTGCAGCTGACTCAGCCCAAAAATGTTGGTTGGAGAGACGGATTCGGAATTGAACGCAAGTAATGTCGTTGGAAAGGTATTGATGAGGACATCAGGAATATGTCATCACCAACTTGAGATAATGCAACCTCAGCCTTCAAATTCGGCCCGGAACAGTGGCCACTTAAAGACCCCTGACTTGCTGGTGGGCCCACATGACACCTAATCTTGCGAAAGGTGCCAAATCGTCATATGATATCCAATCGAGGCAAATGAGGTACCGTCGGAAAGGTATCGACGAGTACTTCGACAAGGTGAGAATATAATTTTGTTCTAGGGTCATTTATTACTGTCTTATCTGTTATGAAACCCTGTCATGTGAGTTGGTGGACCCCTTTTTGCCTAAAATTATTGGCCAACTTGTGACAGATCTAACCAGGCCATCTGGAGTCGGAATGAAGAAAATAAGATGTCATTGGAAAGGTGTCTGAGTCTATTACAGTGTGGAATCATTGAATATCTGATTTATAACACTTTACCCAGCAAGTTTAAATCATGAAGCAATGCAACCAATTTGATGTCCAAAAGTGGTCATAAACTTGCGAAGGCTCGTTCTTACCAACCAGGGGTCGAAACCAAGCACGGGATATACCGTTGGAAAGGTATCACACTGACTTACACCATTTCTAGGTTTTATTTTCCCTTTGATACCATAATATAAACAGAATCAGACCAAGAAGCCACAGATATTGGTTTTGTCCATTCGGGTGACGTTAACTTTGCATGCCTCATATGGGTCATACTGACTCAGAATCAAGCTCATGATAGCTCGTCGAAAAGCTTGTCCCGATCCCTACTACTTGGAAGTTTTGTATTCCTTGAATCTAACAGCCTTGATATGAAGAATACATGTCATGGGAAGGTCCACAAATCCCTGAAAGCAACCAATTGATACTCTTTCAAGGGAAGAGGCCATAGTAACTATGACCCCTGCCACTGTCTTTGACTGGAACCATAGCACCAAGGGGCGTTTATGGAAAATTAACTGTGTAAAACACCATGTTGAGCCCAAAGTAGATTTTTGGGTCAACATTCTTGGCGCCGGAGGGGAAATTCTTTCCGAAGCATGTCGAACAATGGGATCACCCGCGTGACAGGCGAGAATACTTGGTGGAAATTCATACTTTCAAGTGACCAATTTGGGTGACGGGGGGGAATTCAACTGTAGTATAAGGACCATTTTTCAAATTATGGATAACCGAAGAATGAAAGTGATGCAATAAAGATATACAACAGAATTCATACTGAGATTCACATAAGATAGAAGAATGGGAATAATGACCCGGGTTTTGTTGAGCAATGTGGCCCAAGTGACACGGGTCCCTCACCCGGATTATGGCTTAACTGTGAGAATCAAGGCTTAAGGTGAACCTTGGCTCAACACAAATTCTCATGCATGCCATCAATTCTCGACACACAGACAAGCAAACGGGAAATTTTCTTTGGGAATCGACGACTCACCGACGGAAAACTAGCAAGCAAACCAGTCAAACAAGGGAATAAAGAAATATAAAAAACCTGTGGCAGTAGATGCTGAAATATCAAGTGCTCATAAGTGATGGAAATTTGTAGGAAAACAACCATTGCTTGGAGAGATCAGATTGTAAGTGGTCAGGTAAAGTGCAGTTGCAATCACATAGCTATGTAAGCCATCATGCCATCATGGTTTTCAGCTTCACCAGAGAATGATATGCTACCTCCTTAGACTTTCCCTGTTGACTTTGATGAACTAACAACCAGACTTACACCCATTTAAGATGACTTTAAGACAGAGTTTCCCAAAATGTCAAGTATGGTAAAAGAGGTTCTAGGAATCCATTATTTCTACGCAACTACCCAATAATAAAGACAATACCCTTTGTATTGAACACTAGAAAAACCCAAAACAAGGCAACCTACCACTTAAAATGGTAAAGACCAACCCATGGAAAAATCAGAGAAGGGATTATACTCCAAAACTGGAACTAAGGAAAAAGGGCTTAAGACTGAAACTATGGGGAAATGTACAAGCATGAAAAGGTGACAATAAATACATACAAGAAAGAGAATAAATAACATTGAATAAATACAAACAAGAAGAGGACAAAAAGTTGAATAGATACAAACAAGAAAAGAAGGAAGGTGATTTATGTACAAGATGACGAGACCTTTCAGAAATAAAAGAACTTTAGTTGACGACCATTCACGGGGAATTGAAGTGGTTCACCATCCAAGGTTTTTAATCTGAAAGCATTTGTCTCTAAGACCTCGTAGATTGTGTAAGGACCCAACCATAATGAATCAAACTTGTGATGTTTGGATGGGGCCTCATGTGCTTTGTCCCATAATAAAACATCATCTCCTACTTTGTAATTTACCATTGTGGCTCTTTTATCGAAGGAACGGTTAACAATGTCCTGCTTCTTTTGGAGGTGTTGGAATGCGTCTTTTCTTACCTCTTCTAATTTGAGGAGTGTGTCTAAACGATGTTGTAAGGGCTAGAAATCGTCTTCTGCTTCAGCAATAGCCAACCTCAAGGCTGGAATTTGTAAGTGAATAGGTAGGACAACAGGAGTGCCATACACCAGAGTGTAAGGACTTTGACCCGTTGTTGTCTTTGGAGTTATGAAATCAGCCCATAAAGCAAAGTTTACTTTGTGTGCCAATCACGCTTGTTATCGTTGACTGTCCTCTTAAGGATTCAAATCAGATTTTTATTCGTTGATTTGGCCAAACCATTACCTTGGGGGTAATAGGTGGAAGATCGAAAAAGTTGGATGCCGTATGTAACACCAAGGTGTAACATGACATCAGACATGAAAGCTGATCCATTATCAGTTAATATCTCAGCAGGGGTCCCAAAACGGGATAAAATGTTACATTCAACGAATTCTATCACTTGTTGACTCGTAGAATTCCAAAGAGAGATTGCTTCAGCCCACTTTGTAAAGTAGTCTGTGGCTGTTAAGATGTCCAATAAAGTCCATGACCCATCTTGCGAAAGGGACTTGGACTTCAATAGGTTTAAGAGGTAAGATAGCCAACTTTTTCTTCCCAGTGAAGCGTTGGCAAGATTCGCATTTTCGAACAAGTAAATGGGCATCTTTGTGGAGTGAAGGCCAAGAGTATCCTGCATGTAGAACATTCGTTGCAGTGGTTTTGGCTGAAAAGTGACCTCCACAAACCCCGGAATGGTATTGTTCAAGTGCCATTTGGGCTTGATCAGGAGTTAAGGATCGTGACAAGACCCCATCAAGGTTTCTTCAGTAAAGGATTTGACCTTGTAAAACATATCGGACAATTTGTAAATGAAGTGTTCGTTTGGCTTTAGTATCCATGTCCGGTGGGCACACACCATTGATCAGGAAATATATGATAGGTCTTTACCATGCTTGTGAGGCTAAATCAATTTCATTAACCACCTCTTCGAAAGAAATCAAGTCATCTACTTGAGTTGGTTCAACTATGACCGAGGGATGGGATCGGGTTAACAACCCAGCTAACCCTGTACCCCTAATGGTTTTTGTTGGTTTAATTTCCAAGTCATACTCTTGCATACGCATGATCCATTTGGACCACTTACTATGCAACTCAGTTTGATTCAATGCAGTGACCAAGAGTGAGGTAGGCACAAAAACCTGAATTTTATGGCCTTGGATGTAATGTCGAACTTGTTCCAATGTTTTATATAAGGAATAGACATGTTTCTCCAGTGGAGAATAATTCAGTTGGTGGGGTTTTAAATTTTGGCTCACAAAGGCGATTGGTCTAAGATTTTCCTCATGGTCCTTTTGCAACAAGATTGAAGAAATTGTCTACTCTGACGAATTAGTGTACATGAAAAAGTCTTTAGAGGGATCAGGACTGACTAATAGAGGGGAAAAAGCAATGGATTGCTTAATGGTTTCAAAATCCTAGTGGGTAGGGGGGTCCCATTTGAACCTAATGTCTTTCTTCATAAGCTGATTTAGAGGTTTAACTACTTGGGCAAAATCAGGAATGAAGCGTCTCAGGAAATTTATCTTCTCAAAGAAAGATTGCATTTCCTTTTTATTGGTAGGTAAGGGCAGCCTTTGGATTGCTATCACTCTCTCGGGATCAACTTTTACACCTTCTGGAGAGACGATGTGACCCAAAAGTTTTCCCTCCATAACACCAAAAATGGTCTTCTTAGGGTTTAAAGATATGCCAAACCTACGACATATAAGGAGGACTTGCATAAGGTGATCAAAATGACTACCCCGTTCTTTGGAAAAGACCGTGAGGGCATCGAAGTAAACGACAATAACCTTACCCAATAACCCTCTGAAAGCAATGGCCATGGCATGTTGAAAGGTGTTCCCAGCATTAATAAATCCAAAAGGCATCTTGTTATATGCATATGTACCCCAACGAGTGGTGAAGGTGGTCTTATGACTATCAGAAGGATCAAGGGCTATCTGATTGTAACCTGAGAAGCCATCTAAAAGGGACATCATTTGAGACCCATAGACTTGTTGGAGAATCTCTTCCATAGGTGGGACGGGGTAGTTGTCTTTTAGGGACACTCTATTCAAATGTCGAAAGTTGACACATAAACGAATATCACCAGTTTTCTTCCTAACGGGAACCAAATTAGATACCCATTGTGAGTAACGGACATGGTAAATGACCCTGGATGCCTCCATCTTATCCAATTCAGCTTTAATTGTTTGTTCCAAGGCCGGGTTGATTTTTCTCTGTCTCTGTCTATAAGGTTTTGAGTCAGGGATTATGGGTATGGCATGGACTATCTCATGCATATCGAAAACCTTGAGGTCTTGATAGGACCAAGCAAAAACATCCTTGAATTCTGTCAAGAGTCCCGTGACTTGAGCGACCTCAGAAGGGGAACACTGTGCACCTACATAGACCAGTTTTGGATCTTTCTCACTTCCCAGGTTAATAGGTATGGCTTCTCGCACGTTCCTAACGGATTCACTATCTATACTAGGCACAGAAGTAGTGGCATCATTGGAATCAAACATGGATTCCAATGCCGACAAACCAGGGGGGATCTTATTTGTTTTTAATTGGATTATGTTCCCTATTTCCTCTTCCAACTCATGGTTGATATGTAAATCTTTGAATTCCTCCTTGTTTTGAAGGAATTTATAGATTTGTTCATCAGTATCAAAAACTTGCCAAGAATCAACATTATTAGGTAACGCAGGCTTATGTAAAATTTGGACTTGTATATCTTCAATAGACCTTACAAAATCCAAGGAGAAACAAGAACCAGCCAAGGCCAAAGTATCAGCTACGTGGTTTGAAGTCCTAGGCACGGCTTGAATGTTGAAAGATAAGAACTTCTCAATAAGTTCCTTAGCTCTCCGATGGTATTGTTTGAGGCGTGGGTTGTGAACTTCATATTTACCTCTAATTTGATTCACAACCAATTCAGAATCCCCACTCACCAATAAATGGAGTATTCCTAAGCCTAAGGCCTTTTGGAGACCTTGAACTAAAGCTTCATATTTAGCCATATTATTAGTGTTAGGGAATTCTAACCGAAAAGAGAAAGGGATTGCATTTCCCTTGGAGTCACACAAAAGGACACTAGCCCCTGATCCACTCTTGGATTTAGCACCGTCAAAATCCATACTCCACACCATTTCTTCCAACTTAGAAGGAGGGGCATGTACATATTCCTCAGATAATACAATGTAAGTACCCATACCTGTATCTTGAAAAGACACATGTTTCGTATTATAGGAAGCAGGTATGACCTGCTCTCGGTACTTTGGTTCCCTCTTAATAACTACTTCAACACCTTTATGTGGAAAGGTGAAGTGGGTCCCCTCCATGAAGTAACGACCCTTTTTAACTCTGGTGGACCACTCTCTCCCTAAAAGCATGCCATATGCTTCAGGTATATCCGCTACGATGACGTTTATGAGCATACTCACCTCTGGGGCTTGGTCGTAAGCAATGGATAAGTCTTTAATGTAACCGATGGTTTCTACAGTCCTAGAATCCAAAGCTAATAGGTCTTTACATGGGCCTGTGCATTCAATACCCAGTCTTCTCATGACTCTCAAAGGCATGACATTGTGCCTCGCTCCTGTGTCACCGACACAGTTATGGAGAAAAAAATAAAAAATCAAAACTAAGATATAGAAAGGAGGAACGCCAGGGTCTAAATCGATAACATCGTATGCTTCCCTATGTTGAGAAGTAGACTCTTTGGAAAGAGGAAGTCTCTGTTCTATTCGTGGAGTAAGGGGTGCTTGTAGAACACGTGAAAGGTTTTCAAACTGAGCAGGTGTTCTAAGAGCATCTAATAATGTCATGTGGGCGGGAACCTTCGCTAGATCTTCAACGACGTTGTAAGGCATCGGTGTTGGGAAACAAGGTGGTGGATTATTAGGCAGGTTTACCTTGTTTGGGGTCCAAGGAACCCTGTTCCTTGTAGGGGAAGGTAATCTACCATTCGCGGATATTTTTCCCTTTTCATTACCCGTGGGATCCTTTTTGGCCTCTTCCACCTCTTGCGAAGTGGTTTTAGGGGCCTGGCTCCTAGTCTCTACAGCAAAGCTTCCGAAAGAAAGAAGATCATCATCATAGGGGATAGAGTCTTCCATGTTAACTTGGTCATTTTGGGAAGTGGAAGCAAGTTTGTTTTTTACTGGAGGTAAAGGTGCTTTTCCACTTTTAGACAATTCCACATGACATGTATATGCATAACAATACTTAGGGTCATGGAAGTCTTGGAAAAAGTGACACCAATCCACTTCAACAGCATGTTGCCTAGGAGTAGGAGTAGGAGAGAAAGGAGGCCTTGGCCT
The DNA here is from genome assembly GCA_032191745.1 of Picea mariana. Lineage (NCBI taxonomy): Eukaryota > Viridiplantae > Streptophyta > Pinopsida > Pinales > Pinaceae > Picea > Picea mariana. The sequence goes on from JASDQU010100786.1 coordinate 59,325, forward strand.
CGGAACGACAGAAAACTGCATGTCATTCACCTTTCGATTAAGAAAAAGTATTTGGTTGTTCATGTTCATTAACAACTTGAGTGTTTCTAAACTTTCCCTTTCTACAATCCTTGAAGTTTGGGCAGGTGGAGATTCATACCAAGGATGCTCATTTCGAGGTACATCATTCCTAGGTCTCCCGTTAAAATGGGGTTGCGCTAAAGGTGAAGGAATCATACCGGATTCCTCCATATTTCTTTCAATTTCCAGGGCGCTAGTCTTGGCCACATCTAAAGTTTGCATTGATGTATCTTTGAATATGTATTTTACATTTGGATTCATGGCGGTCATGTAATAATGGAGCAAATTGTTCTCAGATGGTTGGGAAGCGGCTGGGATCCTATTCAAGGTCGAGGTAAAGAGTTGATTAAAATTTCGTATTTTCTCACCCTCATGGATGGAGATGGTCGGGAAATCCCTGAGCAGGGAAGCCACATCATCCTCTCCCTGGAAATGTTTCTTGAATTCTTGGATCATAGTGCCCCAATCTGGGATACTATCATTAGGAAGCAAGTGATACCACCTCGCTGCTTCACCTTCGAAGGTTCTCACAAAAAGTCTAATGATGACATCGGGAATTGTTATGTCCATAAGAGCTAAGGCATCATAGAAGTTTTGTATATGTTCTTCAGCACTCAAAGTACTAGTGCCACTAAACTTGGGAAGTCTATTTGGGGCATTCGTCGATATGTCATGAAGAGGTCTGGCCAACCTCAAAGGAGTGCCAGGTTGCCATGGCATTGCCATCGGGACAACTATGGGCTGAACAACAACAGTTGTTGAAATGATGGGAGAAACAACTTGAGGATTAGTAACTGTTGTTGGATTAACTAAATTTTTCTTTAGTAAGGGTCTTTGAATAGGAGAAGAGGAAGAGGGTGACTTAGTCGACACTGTAGAGGTAACAATTTTCCCTGGTTTCCCAGGTGTATGTGTCTCACTACTTGTTTTATTTCGCGAACTTTGACTTCTTGTAACCCTGGGGGACACTGTTTCCCTAGTCTTAGGATACTTCCGCCCTGCCATCTTGTAAGGGGCCAAGTACATACTTTAAGTACAAGGGGTGTGTCAAGATAATCTTACTCTTTCTAACTCAATGTAAACTAACCCAACAAAAAGCGAAGCTTTGTTTTCTTGTCTTTCTCGATGTGGAAGGTAAGGTATGACAGACTTATAACTTCTCACGTGAGTTCAAGCAAGTGAGATCGAAGACCGACCAGGTAAAAGGAAAGAAAAAATCAATGGTATTTATAACTCTCGGGTGCAATAGAAATTGCAAGGGAACTAAACTATAACAAGTACCAGAGAAAATTCCAAAGGGTGATTGAAAGATCTTACCAAATGTTTGTTAACAAGTAGGAAAAGGACCACAAAGAATTTGGGTCCAATGTTTAGTACAAGTTTGGGATACAGGCAAATCTAAAGAGGCTTGCAAGGTTCCCAGTGGAGTCACCAGAAAAGGGTGGGTGTTATAAGAAAAATATGTCCGTAGGGACGGATCCGACCTATCCGCTTGTGAAGCCGGTTACAACCCCTTTAGTAGCTCGGCACAAGGCAGAGGCTACCTGCACCTCAGGTGGTCCTTCACCTGAGGCGGTAAAGAAGGGGGAAGAAGAAAGGTGAAAGACTTACAAGAAGTCGTTCTCAGGACCACCCACCCGAGGTGTTATCCTTCCTTAACTTCCTGGATGGCCGGAATAGCCCGGGGAGTGAAAATTATAAACAATGGGATGAAAATGAGCTTGCTGATTTTTAGGACAGTGAACTAAATAAAGTGGACAGCGAGCTGTTCACTTCCTTAAAGTGTTGGAAACTGTCCCAGAATGGGTCACCGGGGTAAACCAGTGTCCTGGGTAAATAACCAATGAATACTTTAAGCAAATGGGTATGTAACAAGGGTGAAAAGGGGGTTTAAAAGCTACAACCAAGTACCTTTAAATGGCTGTAAATTACGAACAGCAAGTTGTTCAAAGCTTTCAAAGCAAGGAAACAAGCCCAAAATGGCTCAATACCCCCCGAGGTGACCCGGGAAGTGATCCCAGAAGATTGTTAAGTCAAAAAAGGGCTGTAAAAGTGGATGAACAACTTTGTAACAAGTTGTTACAGCTATGATATAATAGAACGTATACACAACTTCAGTTTTGGTTTGTGAGTGGAAAAGGTGGACTGACGAAAGGTTGACTTTAAAATATTTTATTGATCAATTTTTGTTTTTTATCACATGCCTTGGCCACCACACTGTTTTGAAGGTTATCCCGATCAGGCAAACACATCCCGGAATTTTTCCAACCAGTATAAGAAGAGTAGTCCTAGCAGTCCACGGTGGTTAGGTTGAAGAGTGCCCCATGCAGTTCAGAGAAGTAGGGATTAGCCACTTCTCGTCACTAGCGCTTTCGGGCTCTTAAAGCTGCTTGGATGGAAGAAGGATACCTGCAAAAAGGAAGAGGCTCACGACCCCCCTAAAGAGGGTTTTTGCTGACCTTACCCAAGCATAGTAGTGTTCCAACCGAGCTAAGCTAATCAATTCCTTGATCGTGTGGTACTGAGGAAAGACCACTCGACTTATACTAACTAGAGAACTTCTGAGGGGCTCCTGATGAAGACTCCCTAGCTTTGACTCCTAATATTCTATGAAATTGAAACTGCATAAAATAAAACACCAGACCATCCACGTGGCGAGGTCATGCCTTGCTTTCACAAGTGTGCCTCCTGGTTACTGAAATTGAAATCTATCTTGAAACTACATGCATAAAACAATTAAATAGGTAGGTGACATATATGTCACGGCTAAATAATATGTGCATATAGATATCTAAATAATATAGATTTTTTGGTTTTCTGTGTATGGGACAGACCCCTGAATTGTTTTCAAGTTTTTTTTGTGGCGTTTTTCATGTGTTTAGCTTGCTTATTTTATATGACACCTTTTGGGGCAGCCACCTGTAAATTAGTGAGCGAAAAGATGATACAATGAAAATGTAGAAGATTAGATAATTATAAAATAATAATTACAACATTCAACCCAAAGGAATGGGTTGAGACTTTTTGCGAGCGGCAAAGCCGCCATGTGCATGAAAGCCTCAACTAATTCTTTGTATGAGGATTGGAAATTTAGCGTTTTGAAATACAAAGATGTGGTTGTTGTTTACACAAATATTGAACTAGAATTTTTTATCATGAATTTACAAGTAAACCATTCAAACTACTTACACAAATTGAACCTACAAACATTGATATATATATCAGAAATCTTGGGATGAGTGCAAGTGATAATTAAAGAGTATGTGAGAGTGATTGGGTAAGATTTACCGATTGAAATGTGTGTTTTTCTTCGCTGCCCTGCTGGCCCCTTTGCCTCAAACTGGTCTCTAGGTGGTCCCCAACCGCTTGAGAGAAACATAATGGGTGATCGGATGTATCCTTGCAGGCAAACAATGAAATTTTAGTATATATGTATGGAAAAAACTGAAATAACATAACAAAAATTTACATAACAGAAGTATATAACAACCAACTAAGATGGTTGTCCCATGAGGGGAAATTGACCAAAACGATCCATTTTCCTGTTTGGGACAGCAAGGTTAATGGTAAGAAAACATAAAAGAAACATACATGAACAAAAAGATGAAGCAAACAAGTATGGGCAGCCAGCTATGAGGTCTATTTAAGGGTTCTCCTAAGGGGCCCTAGGACTACCAGCCACTAGGTAAGGCTGAAAATAATTGAATTCTTCAGAAAATCTGCACTAAAACACATTAAACAAATTAAACCAAGCTGTTAGAACATGAAAGCGAGCAAGTTAAACCCAAGGAAGCAACAACAAACACCTAGCTAACCAATCCCTCCTGGAGATAGCTAACATATCAAGCATTTAGCACTACCCCTCAACCCTTAACCCACAAATGACACATCCAACAACTAAAATTTAACAAGTACACACACACAAAGAGTCTTATAAATTTCAGCATAGCTTTGTTACTATATTCATCCTCCCTTTTTTACAATGCCAACCCTCTTATTTATAAAGGAGAGGTGAAGGCTTAGGGTTAGGTCACAAGACACTTGTCACCTTTGGAAAAGTGACAAGTGGACCAACCCTAAAAGACTTTTGTCTTTTTACAAAAAATAAACTTATCCAAAAAGGGAACCTTATCCAAAAAAGAGAATCTTATCCAAAAGGGGATCAAATCAGATCTGACTTGACCCTTCAATTATACAATAATTTACAAGCCAAAAGTAAATCATATGGAAGTTTATATTACAAAAAGTCATTTTTCATAAAATGACAAAGTTTGATATGCCACATCATCATTTTCCATTGGGATTTGTGCCATCCCAAATGCTCTTTGATTGCTGCCATGTTTTGCAACTGTAGGTGATGTGTTTTAGGATAGTACCTGTCCATCCATGGCTGCCGGATTCACCGGAATGAAGGCCCAAGGTGTGGGGAATTGTTGGGTTGCTTTGGAGGGCAAGGGGACTTTGGTATTTGGCCGTTGTAAGTAAGTAAATGCCCTCTATTCAGGCACTTTTCAGACCTGATTATGCCCCCCCTTTGCTGCCTATAAGTTTCCTGTGAGCTGGTTAAAACATGGCCTTGATTTGGGCTTGTTTCTGCAAGAGGACCTCTTGGACCTGAACTTTGATAGGCTCTTCCTCTATACCAAACTATCCTAAATATGTTCTTTACTATTCTCATGATGTATATCTATCTTCTACCTTTCCGTTGCCTTTCGTTTGGCCCAAATCCGACTCCGGATGAGTGAGATATGGCCCCGGGAAGGTATGCGGATGGAGCCGACCAATAGACTGATCAGGGAAAGAATTTGAAATTGGGGTGAAATTATGGGTTGGACACCAGAATTGATAGGCTGCTACAGGCTTGCATACCTGTAGCTGAAGCGGGTTTCTCTCACCAAGCCCAATTTGACCTCGAAGGCCCCCAATTAGGCCTCTTTCTGATGCATGCTTGTAGGGCCAAACTGAATACCTGTCGCTCTGGGACATGTCACTGAAAATCTGGGCAGAATTTGCTGAGGTGAATGGTATGGGTGTATTCTAGCCTTCGTCCCGGTTATTTTGACTATTTATGGGTGAAAATCCGCCTCCGTACCGGAAAGTTATGCAATTAACAAGAAGGCCAATGACTCTTGGGGGGGGGATTTCATTTTACTATATAGTTTAAGCTTATGTAAATAAAATTT
>JASDQU010100786.1:64867-100967 GCA_032191745.1 Picea mariana
TAAAAAACTACATAAAAATTGAAACCTAAAATTAAAACGAAATTTTAAATGAGCCCCACCCACCGATAACCCATGGTCGGCCATGCAACCAAACGAAGAGCCAAGGAGGAGCCGACGGGCGTGGAGGAGGTGGTGGTGGCTGGGAGATGCGGTGGTGGTGGTGCTAGAAGTTCTGGGCGCGCGCAGAGGGGAGGAGACTGGCATGGAGGGGGAGAATGTAGCCTACGCATAGGGGAATGGAGGAGGAGCAGAGCAGGAGGTGGTGGCTGCGGTGAGGCCATGTGGAAGAGGGCTACGGGCTTGGAGGTAGCGCGCAGGAGAGAGATGCATGGTGGGGAAGGGATTTGCGTGCGGGGAGAGGGAGGAGCGAGCAGGAGGTGGTGGATGTGGGAATGGGCAGCGCGTGCAGAGAGGTAGAGGAGTGGAGGTGAGGGGAAATGGGAATGTAGCACGTGCAGAGGGTAGAGGCCACGTGGGAGAGGGCTAGAGGGTGATGGAAGTGGTAGGAAATGGCGGAGGAGGGAGTAACGGAGGTGAGGGCCGAGCTGCGCGCGCAAGGGAGGTGTGGAGGAAGCCGAATTGCAGAGGTGGTGGTGGTGGTGCCCAGGTGGTGGAAGGGAGGCCAGCCACCTAAAAATATAATTTTTCAAAACTATAGGGAATGTGGGTTTTTTCACCTACAGAATGGAGGAGAAGTTTTGGGTTCAAACCCCCTGCTCTCCACTTGGATTTCTGGGGAGTTTTTTTTGGGCTTTCTGGGCAAAAGAAAATGGGAGGGCTGGGGTTCAAAGGCCAGGGCTCTCTAGTGACATGCCCAGGCTTGTAACCCCCAATAGATAGCTTCATAATTTCAAAATTCTAAAGGAGCCATGGAGGCTTGGGCAGAATGCCCAAGAGGGGTTCGAATCCCCTCTCCTTTGCATCTTTCACACATACAATCTGAATGAACTCAACAACCAACAAAAACTAATTCTGAACCAGCAACTATTACCACACTTGAAACAGGGAAAAAATCCCAATTTTGACAGAAAAATTGCAACTTCTCCATGCAAGACCAGCAACATATCTTATTGGTTTTTTGGAAATGAGCATAATGGGTTACCTGACCAACTGTTGGAGATGGCAGCATGAAAACTGGCTGCCCACTACTGAACTACTCCTGCTTTCAAAAAACATCTCTTTTCTGCCATGACTGTTGTTGCAGAGCTCTCCCTCCTCTGGCCAAATTGCCAAATGGTTTGGGAGAGGGGAGAATGGTAAGTTTTGTTTTTTTCATTTAAAAAAAAAAAACCAATTTTCCCCCATTATGCATGAGGCTACGTGCCCATTCCCCAAATTTCCAATTTTTTTGAAAATTTTTAATAAAACATTTTATTAATTTTTTAATATTTTTGGAATTTTGTGCAAGTCAAAGTTTGACTTTGACTTTGACTTTGACTCTGCTGCAGCTGACTCAGCCCAAAAATGTTTGCTGGAGAGACGGAGTCGGAATTGAACGAAAGTCATGTCGTTGGAAAGGTCTTGACGAGGACATCAGGAATATGTCATCACCAACTTGAGATAATGCAACCTCAGCCTTCAAATTTGATCCGGAACAGTGGCCACTTAAAGACCCCTGACTTGCTGGTGGGCCCACATGACACCTAATCTTGCGAAAGGTGCCAAATCATCATACAATATCCAATCGAGGCAAATGAGGTACTGTCAGAAAGGTATCAATGAGTACTTCGATAAGGTGACAATATAATTTTTTGCCAGGGTCATTTATGACTGTCTTAGCTGTTATGAAACCCTATCATGTGAGTTGGTGGACCCCTTTTTGCCTAAAATTATTGGCCAACTTGTGACAGCTCTAACCAGGCCATCTGAAGTCGGAATGAGGCAAATAAGATGTGATTGGAAAGGTGTCTAAGTCTATTACAGTGTGGAATTTCTGAATATCAGATTTATAACACTTTACCTAGAAATTGTAAATCATGAAGCACTGCAACCAATTTGATGTCCAAAAGTGGTCATAAACTTGCGAAGGCTCGTTCTTACCAACCGGGGGTCAAAACCAAGCACGGGATATACCGTTGGAAAGGTATCACACTACCCTACACCATGTCAGTATTTGATTTTCCCTTTGATACCATAATCTAAACAAAATCAGACCAGGAAGCCACAGATATTGGTTTTGTCCATTCGGGTGACGTTAACTTTGCGTGCCTCATATGGGTCATACTGACTCAGAATCAAGCTCATGATATCTTGTCGAAAAGCTTGTCCCGATCCATACTACTTGGAAGTGTTGTATTCCTTGAATCGTACAGCCTTGATATGAGGAATAAATGTCATGGGAAGGTCCACAAATCCTTGAAAGAAACCAACTGATACTCTTTCAAGGGCAGAGGCCATAGTAACTATGACCCCCGCCACTGTCTTTGACTGGAACCATAGCATCAAGGGGCATTTACGAAAAAGTAACTGTGTAAAACACCATGTTGAGCCCAAAGAAAATTTTTGGGTCAACAGTAACCCAAAGTGAATTCAAACATACTAAAAGAAGAGATTATCAGTATGCTCAGCAATGATCTTGTTTTTACATGTCATCAATATAAACATACTACTAAACCTATCTACTACAACATACAAATATTCATGATCCCCTTTCGACATTGGTAAACACCCTACAAAATCCATGGAGATACTTTCCCATGGATGGGATGGAACAAGAAGTGGTGAGTATAGCCCTAGTTTTCTATTAGTGGGTTTACAAGTAGAACACATCACACACCCCTTTAGATATTTAGCTACAATTTCTTTCATTTGATGTCAATAACAAAACCTCTGCAAATGAGCCATAGTTTTTCCTACCACGAAATTCCCAGACACAAGAGAAGTGTGAGATTCTTGTATTACATGGACTCATTCACTTGTAGGAATACATAGATTTCCAATATGGTAGAGTAGTTTTCCCTGCAAAAAATATTTCTCTACCTATGCACCATGGGTTAACTTTATCCAGGTGGATATTGGTGACCACCCACCTTTTCCAATTGGCTCAAAATGATTTTTTGGCAATTTTGGCAATTTACTATTTTTAGCAGTTTTTAACTTTCGGGGCCATTTTGAGGGCCTAAATGAAGGTTTTTTGGGATTTATATCAAGCCCCCCAAATGAATCTCCTTGAATATACCTTTCTAATGGCCTATCATATGCCTAAAACGAAGATCGTATGCAAAAGTTACGACCCTGAGAAGTTGATGTACTAACTTATCCAAATGGGGCCCATGTGACTTTTGGCGCTTCATCTCCTAGGGTTAGGTTTTTGGATTTCTAGGGTTGTTGGCATTCATTTTTATTGTAAAAAGCATTCATACCCTCATTTTAATCATTTTCTTGTGAATGAGCGCATACGTCACATCTCTTCTCAAAGATAAGCTGCCACCATTCCAGCAAGCTTGTTTCTGCTGCATTTTACAGTTTCAGCTTATTTCCTTATTGAATAGAAAACCAATTTGATTGTATCTCTGTTATTTTGTGTTAAGAACCTGTTAATAATCTGTAGTCATTTCATTATACTCATAAAATCCGGATCAATGGTATTAGAGTATGCTTCTCTTGATTGTTTTTCAGTGCATGTCCCCGACGAGGTCTGAGTATAGCAAGTTGGGTCTCGAGCTTGTCTTTCTTGAGGAAAATTGCTCTCGCACACCCAAGAAACCATCAATGGTGGAAGAAAAGAAAAACGATGGAGTAGATGATCCTATAAATATGTTTCTTGATAAATCTCTCATGTGACAGAGGGATGAAATTATGGAGAATTTTTCCCACATCCTTCAACACTTGTCGATATCAATAGGCACATATTCATCAAGAGGCCACTTTGGAAGCACCTTGCCTTTAAAGGTACAAGTTAATTTTGATATTCGTGTATTTGAAGGACAGATAGATGCAGAAGCCCTAGACAAATCGTTAAATATGCTAGAAGGTTATTTCTCTGTTCACCATTTTTTCGACAGGGAAAAGATCACCTTCTGTTGGACAACTGAGAGGGGGGGCTGAATCAGTTGTTACCGTGCTTAAAAAATTATGCTTCTTTTAAAATATTTAGAAGGCACTCAATGATGATCACAATAATGCAGGGAAATAAACAAAGGCACATTCAACATCAGTCACATATATGAGAGACACAGAGATAGATATTTCCCGAGGAAACCCATACAGAGTAAAAACCTCTTTTTCTTTATATGATAAGTATTATCTACATTCTTTAAATTATCATACACATGAGCACCAACTCATTGTGAGGGTACAACCTTTGTTTTTGCAAGCTACATCTTGCTGAGAGCACCAACTTTTTATTTTCTCTAGCACCCACTAGAAGGAAGCACCAACTCCCTGTATTCTCTAGCACCAACTAGAAGGAAGCACCAACTCCCTGGTTTCTCTAGCACCAACTAGAAGGAAGCATCATCTCCCTGGTTTCTCTAGCACCAACTATAAGGAAGCACCAACTCCCTGGTTTCTCTAGCACCAACTAGAAGGAAGCACCAACTCCCTGGTTTCTCTAGCACCAACTAGATGGAAGTACCAACTTCCAATCATACAGGCACCAACCTGTATAACAGAGAACAAGAGTTCTCCCTTGCACCACCCTACCACCCTGGTTTCTCTGGCTGCAACTAGATGGAAGATACAACTCCCTGTGTTCAAGCACCCACTTGAACCTCTAAGGACAACAGTCCTCCCTAGCACCTCCCTACCACCCTAGATTATAAAAATTTTCTACTAAAACTTATTACAATGATATAATGTTCAACAATTTCTTACCAGACTCATCACTGTTCTACTGCATCTCGTTGCTCTGTCTGCCTCACAACCTTCCTGCACACATGAATTGCATTGTTTGTTCTTCTGCTTTTTATGCTCTATGCGCCATGTCCATTCACTGCACAGTTCCTCTTCTGTTCAATTCAACTACTGCACTCTCCTCCTTCTTTACGCGTGAATCACCTTCAACAATAGCAACCACAACAACTCCAACAACAACCCCATATATTCTTTGTACCATGTACTTATATCTTATGTGCTACTTGTACATGCAATGTGTGCAATCCCTCTACATACTCACACTACACCAATATCATCCACCTCTTGAGTGCTCTGTCTGATCATCGCAACTCTTCAGCTTCTTTGGTGGTTCCCACCACGTGTCCAACATCACTGGGTGTTTTGTTGAGATTCCTCAGCCTCTCTGGGAGTTGAGACTCCTCATCTTCTCTGGCACAGTCGAGCTTATGCCTTCTGTTTTAGTTACAGATATCAATGCTCATCCATCTATCAATCCCCTCTAAGAATAGTCTTCATTCACTGGTAGAATCCTGGAGACTCTTCAGATCCTCTGGCAATTCAACCCATGTGTCTATCATCACTAGGTGTAATGATGAGACTTCTTTTTCTCTCTGGAATTTGAGACTCTTCATCTTCTTTGTTACAGTCGAGCTCACCCTCTCTGTTTCAACTACAGGCTCCAACCCTCTTCTAGTTGTCAATCACCCCTATGACCAATCTTCATCCCATTGGAAGATTCCCAAAAACTCTTCATCTTGTTGGCAGAAACCATCAATGGTTTATAGCAGTTACACTATAAGGAGCAACATTAGCCCTCTGATTATGCTCAGATTCACCTGCACCATTGGATTAACTCTGAAGGATATTGTCGTGATTTATGCATTTCACACTTTCTCAATTCAAAGATTCTGCGATGAGACATATTCACTCTCCATGTTGCGAGCTCTGAAATAGAGCTTAGCTTCTCTAGATCCCTCCTCTATGTGACCACAGATGGTGGCCACCAGTTACAGTGACATTTCACCTTTTCAGTATTTCAGCATTCGTACCAAACGCAATCCCCGAAATTTTGAGGCGGAGCTTATCTTCACTAGGTCCTTCCTCCTCATGACCACAGGCGCTGACCACTGTCTGTGCTAAAAGGCGTTGCGAACTCATGATCTCCATCGACCCTGATCGATGATCCACGATCTCGATGAATGAATGGTCCAGATCTTTTCGCTATCTCGCATCTCGCTATTCCTTAGATGGAGGTTCTCGTCACTCCAAGTCGTGATAGGAAAAACTCTGAGATGGAGCTCAAATTGATGGTCCACGTTCTTGGTGAATTGACAGTCCTGATCTTTTCATGATCTCGCATCTTTCTGTTCCTTAGATGGAGGTTCTCGTCCCTCCAAGTTGCGATAGGAAAAACTCCAAGATGGAGCTCAGATCGATGATCCATGTTCTTAGTGAATCGACGGTCCTAATCTTTTTGCGATCTCGCATCTCACTATTCCTTAGATGGAGGTTCTCATCCCTCCAAGTCGCGATAGGTGAAACTCCGAGAGGGAGCTTAGATCAACGATCCACAATCCTTGGTGATCTGACGGTCAATATCTTTTCGTGATCTCGCGTATCACTAGTTTGAACCTCTTTCCTTTGGATTTCCCGATCTACAAAACTCTGAAATGGAGTCTTTGTGGTGCTCTAATCTTTCGCCACGCATCCTCTTGATCTAATCATCCACGACTGTCCTTTCTGACGTGGTCTTCCATATTCACCCCCTGGATCTAATGGCCCAGATCACACCTTGATCCAACGGCTAGGATCATTTCACCATTTCAGATTTCGCCATTTCGACACTTTTTGATTTCGCCACTTCAGGATTTTGCCACTTCGCGATTTCACCACTTCTCAATTTCTCCACTTCACGATTTCACCACTTATGATGAAGGGTCTTGAGCCTTCAAGTCCCTATCTATAAAACTCCGAAATGGAGTCAGACCAACATATTTCAGCATTTCGCATTTCACCTCTTCATTCTCTTTAATGAACGTGCAGGTTCTTCTTGTCCACAAACAGATATGACGGTCATCAGGGATTCTGAATAAGATCCAACGTTCACTGTTGCTCCTCCTCTTCCATTATCATTGCATTGTTGATCATGTTAATCTTTTCCATCGTTGTTCTTGCCATCAATGACAAGCTCACTTTGGCTGTTAAACCTACCAACAATCCTCTGTATTATCTCTTCTGATATTATCGAGCTTTCTCTACAGCGTCTTCCCAAAATACTTCTAGTGCCCATCTGTTACATTCTTCCTGTACTCATGCCATGTTCACTGCTGTACTTACCATCAATGACAAGCATACGCTACCTGTTAAACATTTGCCAACAATCTCCCCCTTTGGCATTAATGGCAACAAAGGCACCCAAATTCTTTTGTCCCCCTTTGACATCAATGTCAAAGAGAACATGCTCCCCCTAAGTTGTGGCAGTAATTTTAGGAGGTATCAGATATTAAGACCAACACAAACTCCCCCTAATAAGAAGGATTCTCTTATTTGAGGCCTGCAGATGTTTGTATCCAAACCAGAGTCTTCTTTTTCTGATTCTTGGACCTGTTCATCTTCAGCTTCCACTGTATCCTCTGTAAAGTACTCAAAATTGCTCACCTCTCTTACTCAGACTCCTTCATCAACCTTTTCTTCTCATGAGTGGATGACTCCCCCTGTCACTGTTATCTCTCTGCTTCTGACTCTTTTCCCCTTTTGTTCCTAAAGGTTAACTTTCCTTGACAAGGTCTTTCCTCTTGTTATCTCTACAGGATGTCATGTATATCATTTTGTAAAATAAAATGCTGTTGTTGAAGAGGTTGCTATCCCACTGACACTCTGCGTAATTGTTGCTTGATACTGTTCAAACAACCCTTGGATATCCCCATTGATTTTCATCGATTTCTAATGCTGTAATTTCATATTTCTTCCATGATGCATACAATCCAAGGTTTTATGTCCACATTCAATCACAAGAGAAAACTGCTACAACCACTCTCATACCTACTTTTCTGTTTCACAGACAAAGGACCTGTATCAGGTTTCTTAGGAGTACTGATTTTTTGTTTGTTATATCTAATACCAGATTTGTCATTTGGTGATCTCTGACTATCCAAGATCTTATCTAGGGTCATGGAGCTATTTAAGAACTTACTTTGGGTGTCTGCCTTCTCAACCTTCAAGACTTTTGCTTCCTGTTTATGACATGGTTCATCTCCTACTTCATCCATGGGGTTAATGCTAACTGAACATTCTTTTATTGTATCCGAATCTTCTCCTTTACTTGCAGGGGAGGATTCAACATCAAAATTATTGGTTGTCCTTATACTTTTATTCACCACTTGTCCTGAGTTTACATTTACCTTACACTCTTTGGATGTGAGCACCTCTTCACTGCCTCTGTCACACTTTTGACTTGAACTGAGAAAATTATGTTTCAGACCATCCATAAGAAGAACGTATTGGCCATCTCCTTTGTCATTACTCAAACTCACCATCCCTCTATCCTTGATTTTACCTGGTTCATCATTTTCAAGGATCACATTTTCTATTTCACTTTTACTTATGGATAGAATCTTATCCACATATCTAGTCATGTGCTTGCAACATCCACTTTCTATATTCTCAGAGCCCTTTTGTTTTTGAATTGAAAGTGTTAGATCACATTTTTCACTATCTTTCCTTTTCCATGTGTTGGCATTTCTATCTAAGAACTTTATCCTTGGATCTGCTTTGTAATTATTCATATTTTAGTTTGCAGCTTTGTGGCCAAAGTTGTGACAGTTATAGCATTCAATCTCATTGTTCAATAGGTCAAATTTGTTGTTGCAACGTTGTCTACTCATTGACTATTTATTATTTCTTGACCTCCTTAGTTGTATTTCTCTAGACTTAGTTTGGAAATTTGCAATCTATGATGGTTTGTTACTTGGTTGTATCATTCTTTGTTGAGGAAAATATTTATTCCTTTGAAATCTTAATTGCTTATGTCCAAGTCTTAAGGAACAATTTATAGCTTTGTGACCAAAGTTAGAACAGTAGAAACAATATCCATAGAAAAATTATTTGTATCTGGAAAATGATTGTCTTCTTTGAGAAAATCGATTTCTTCCATGATGATGATGTCCTTGAGTAGGGAGTACATTATTTCTTTGTTCTACAGATTCAATCCTGGCACCTTTTTCTTTACTCGTCCTGGGCAGCTAATTGTCTTCCTTTGTTTCTGCAGGTTTGTGGTTGTCATTGGTTGTAGATTTAACAAACTTGATGGGTTCTTTGTTTCTTGGTTGACAACTACTTGATCCCTCTTCAAACCCCAAACCAGTTTTCAGCTTTGGATTTCTTTGCTGATTCAGAATGGTGGTTAATCCTTCTGAGGCTTTGATACTTGACATATTCTGATGATACAAGGTTTGAAACTTCTCGATCTCTTTCCTAGTTTTCACTACTTCTTCTTCCATTGCTTCAGATCTTGCCCTCTTTTCTGATAGCTGATGTTTCAAAATATCCTCGATTTTCCTTGCCTCTTCTAATTCCACTTTTAGTAGGGCAAAGTCTTCATCAGGCTGTTTACTATCTTTCTCAAACTGTATCAACAATTCTTTTTGCTTTTTGTTCTTAATTCTTAGTCTGTCAATCTCTTCCAGTGCACTGATCAGTTCTCCTTCCATATCAACCACCACTTCTTCATCATTCTCATCACTACCTATGCTTTCAATATCATAATCCTCTTTGTCCATAAAAATGAAGTCATTTACTTTATCTTCACATGAAGAATTACTATCGGAGTCTTCTAAGGAGTCATCATTGTTTACACATAAACTTTTCTTCTTATCAAATCTTCTTGATTTTTGCTTCTCTTCATCTTCAGAGTTTTGATCATGTTTCTTGTGTGGACATTTATTTGAAAAATGACCTATCTTACCATAGTTGAAACATTTGAAGGGCAGCTTACCTTGGTACTTGCTTGATCCTTTCTTTAATCTTCTCACGAATTTTTATTCAATTTCATCAGACTCACAATCCTCATTCTTATCTGCTTTAAATGATGCTTCTCTAGAGGTGGTTTTATCTGTAAATATCCTCATTTAATATGTAGTCAACATTCCTAGAAGTTGATCAAAAGACAAGGTTTTTAGATCATTAATTTCTTCTATAGTAGAGACCTTCGGGTTGAACCTATCTGGGAGAGATCTCAATATTTTATGAACTAAAGAAGATTCCTTAATTTTTTCACCAAGTGCTTTCATTGCATTCACCATTTCTTCTACTCTCAGAAAGTATTTACCAACAGTTTCATCTTCCTTCATCTTAAGTTGTTCAAACTGTATTCTGTAGATTTGAAGCTTGGCATCCTTTACCTTCTCATTAACTTCATAACTGCTAATGAGTTTGTCCTACATTTCTTTGGCAGTTCCCAGGTGCATGACCTTTACGAATTCTTCTTCTGCAAGCCCACTCAAGATAGTGTTCATAGCCTTAGCGTTGAAGCTAAATTCTAGCTTGTCATCATTATTAGCTAGTACAACTGGCTTTACATAACTAGTATCTACCACATCCCAGACATCTGCACCTAAAGCCATTATGTAGGTTCTCATTCTAACTTTCTAGAAGGCAAAGTTTGTTCCATTGAACAAAGGGACCTCGTTGGCTGAATTTCCTTCATGGCTTGACATGTTTAAGCTCTAGGATCTACCCTTAGATGAAAGGGGTCGACTCTGATACCAATTGTTGGACAACTGAGAGCGGGGGTGAATCAGAGGTTACTGTGCTTAAACAATTATGCTTCTTTTAAAATATTTACAAGGCACTCAATGATGATCACAATAAGGCAGGGAAATAAACAAAGGCACATTCAGTATCAGTCACATATATGAGAAACACAGAGACAAATATTTCCCGAGGAAACCCATAAAGGGTAAAAACCTCTTTTTCTTTATATGATAAGTATTATCTACATTCTTTACATTATCATACATATGAGCACCAACTCATTGTGAGGCTACAACCTCTGTTTTTGCAAGTTGCAACTTGCTGAGAGCACCAACTCTCTGTTTTCTCTAGCACCCACTAGAAGGAAGCACCAACTCCCTGGATTCTCTAGCACCAACTCCCTGGTTTCTCTAGCACCAACTAGAAGGAAGCACAAGCTCCCTAGTTTCTCTAGCACCAACTAGAAGGAAGCACCAACTCTTTGGTTTCTCTAGCACCAACTAGAAGGAAGCACCAACTCCCCGGTTTCTCTAGCACCAACTAGATGGAAGTACCAACTTCCAATCATACAGGCACCAACCTGTATAATAGAGAACAAGAGTTCTCCCTTGAACCACCCTGCCACCCCAGTTTCTCTGGCTACAACCAAATAGAAGCTACAACTCCCTGTGTTCAAGCACCCACTTGAACCTATGAGGACAACAGTCCTCCCTAGAACCTCCCTACCACCCTGGATTATAAATATTTTCTACTGAAACTTATTACAGTGATATAATGTTCAATAATTTCTTACCAGATTCATCNCTACAACCAAATAGAAGCTACAACTCCCTGTGCTCAAGCACCCACTTGAACCTATGAGGACAACAGTCCTCCCTAGAACCTCCCTACCACCCTGGATTATAAATATTTTCTACTGAAACTTATTACAGTGATATAATGTTCAACAATTTCTTACCAGATTCATCACTGTTCTGTTGCATCTCGTTGCTCTGTCTGCCTCACTGCCTTCCTGCACACATGACTTGCGTTGTCTTCTCTTCTACTTTTTATGCTCTGTGTGCCATGTCCATTCACTGCATAGTTCCTCTTCTATTCAATTCAGCTGCTACACTCTCCTCCTTCTTTACAAATGAATCACCTTCAACAACAACAACCAAAACAACTCCAACAATAACCCCATCTCTTCTCTGTACCATGTACTTATAGCTTCTGTGCTACTTGTGCATGAAATGCATGCAATCCCTCTGCATACGCACACTGAACAAATATCCTCCACCTCTCGAGTGCGCTGCCTGATCATCGAAACTCTTCAGCTTCTCTGGTGGTTCCCACCATGCATCCAGCATCACTGGGTGTTCTATTGAGATTCCTCAGCCTCTCTGGCAGTTGAGACTCCTCGTCTTCTCTGGAACAGTCGAGCTTATTCCTTTTGTTTCAGTTATATACTTCAATGCTCATCCATCTGTCAATCACCTCTAAGAATAGTCTCCATTCACTGGTAGAATCCTGGAGACTCTTCAGATCCTCTAGCGATTCAACCCATCTATCTATCATCACTAGGTGTTATACCGAGATTCCTTTTTCTCTCTGGCAATTGAGACTCTTTGTCTTCTCTGTTACAGTCGAGCTCACCCTCTCTATTTCAGCTACAGGCTCCAACCCTCTTCCATCTGTCAATTGCCCCTATGACCAATCTTCATCCCATTGGAAGATTCCCAGAAACTCTTCAACTCCTTGGCAGAAACCATAAATGGTTTCTAGCAGTTACACTGTGAGGAGCAATATTATCCCTCCGATTATTCTCAGATTCACTTGCACCGTTGGATTAACTCTGAAGGATATTGTCGTGATTTATCTGTTTCGCACTTTTGCAATTTAGAGATTTTGCGATGAGACATCTTGACTCTCCATGTTGCAAGCTCCGAAATAGAGCTTAGATGCTCTAGCTCCCTCCTCTACATGACAACAGGCGGTGAGCATCGGTTACAACAACATTTCACCTTTTCGGTATTTCGACATTCGTACCAGATGCGATCCCCAAAATTCTGAGGCGGAGCTTATTTGCACTAGGTCCTTCCTCCTCGTGACCACAGGCGGTGACCATTGTCTATGCTAAAAGGCACTGCGAAATCATGATCTTCATCGACCCTAATCGACGGTCCACAATCCTGATGAATCAATGGTCCAGATCTTTTCACGATATCACATCTCGTTGTTCCTTAGATGGAGGTTCTCGTCACTCCAAGTCGCGATAGGCAAAACTCCGAGATGGAGCTCAGATTGACGGTTCATGTTCTTGGTGAATTGACGGTCCTGATCTTTTCGTGATCTTGCATCTCATTGTACCTTAGATGGAGGTTCTCATCCCTCCAAGTCGCGATAGGCGAAACTCTGAGATGGAGATTAAATCGACAATCCACGTTCTTGGTGAATTGACGGTCCTAATCTTTTCGCGATCTCGCATCTTTCTATTCCTTAGATGGAGATTCGTGTCCCTCCAAGTCATGATAGGTGAAACTCCGATATGGATCTTAGATCAACGATCCAAAATCCTTGGTGATCTAATGGTCAAGATCTTTTCGTGATCTCGCGTATCTCGAGTTTGAACCTCTTTCATTTGGATTTCCCGATTTGAAAAACTCCGAAATGGAGTCTTTGTGGTGCTCTGATCTTTCACCACGTGTCCTCTTGATCTAATGGTCCATGGCTGTCCTTTATGATTTGGTCTGCCATATTCACCCCCTGAATTTGATGGCCTAGATCACACCTTGATCCAACGGCTAGGATCATTTCGCCATTTTGGATTTCGCAATTTCGGCACTTCACGATTTTTCCACTTCGCAATTTTGTCACTTCGCGATTTCGCCACTTCGCAATTTCGCCACTTATGATGAAGGGTCTCAAGCCTTCAAGTCCTAATCTACGAAACTCTGAAATGGAGTCAGACCAACATATTTCAGCATTTCGCATTTCGCCTCTTCATGCTCTTTAATGAACCTGCAGGTTCTTCTTGTCCACAAACAGAGCTGACGGTCATCGAGGATTCTAAATAAGATCCAACATTCATTGTTTCTCCTCCTCTTCCATTAACACTGCACTGTTGATCATGATGATCTTTTCCATCACTATTCTTGCCATCAATGACAAGCTTACTTTTCCTGTTAAACCTGCCAACAATCCTCTGCATTATCTCTTCTGAACTGATCGAGCTTGCTCTGCAGCATCTTCCCAAAATACTTATGGTGACCATATGCTACATTCTTTCTGTACTCATGCCATCTTCATTTTTTTACTTGCCATCAATGACAAGCATACGCTGCCTATTAAACATTTGACAACACCTTCGCACTCCTTAAATCTCTCCCCCATGTCAAACATTGGTGGGAAAATTACTGGGAGCAAAGTTCCACAGAGGAGTCTGGAATATATGGGGTCGAGCCCACTTGGGATTTTTTTGTGGATGCGGTAAAGGAACATTATTACCTTGTTGGAAACTATGAGGACCAATACATGAGATGGACCACACTGCGACAAGAGAGGGGCCAAGCAGTTCCAGAGTTCACCAATACCTTCCATACCTTTGGCACCAAGTTGGGTATTAAAGACTCTGAATGAAATTTGTTTCTGAAATACCATGGGGCTCTACATAGATACTTCCAGACTGAAATAGATTTTCTAGACATCTCATCACTCGGTGTTGCTTATCGATACGCTGTTAAAATCGAGTAGAAATTTAAGCACCAGAACAAACAGGAGTTCGGGTCTGCAAATCCACAACAACCAAAGTATGACAAAGAAGACCCTAACAAACAGTCTCCTAAAAACCTGTCCAAGCCACAGGAAAAGAAGGGTCACAGGAAGACAAAGAAGGAAACTGGAAAATGGTGCGATTTCCACAAAAACCCATGGCACAACAATGATGAATATCTCTCAAAACAATCATTGGTGGTTGATATCAAGGACAAAGAGATGAACCCTAATTCATAATATGATTATGAAAATACTGGTAAAAGACAGATCATCGATGTAGACCCCACTGTTATTATCATGACCGCAACAATTCAACCAAAAGAATCAACAGATCCTGAAGAGGAGGAGCACCTTTTTCATTTAAAGATGTGGGTGAAGGGGACCCTGCTACATTTTATTTTTGATAGTGGAAGCCAGAAGAATCTCATCTCAGCAGAGGTTGTCAAACAGTTGGGATTGTCGACAACACCACACCCATAGCCATACAACATTGGGTGGTTTTGCTAAGGACGAGATCTTCGTGTGAGCCAGTAGTGTCGATTGTCATACAACATCCAACCCTTCAAGGATGAGGTATTATGTGATGTTTCCCCACTGGATGTCTATGATGTTCTCTTGGGCCAACTATATATGTGGAAGCACCATGATGTTTATGAGTCTCGACCCCCAGTTTCATTGTTTCTTTGGGAAATCATCTCTACATAATACCAGAGGTAGTTTTGACTACTATTCCACCTAAAAAGTTTCGAAAGGTAGTATCTCATACTACAAAATTTAGCTTCTTCACAATTTGTTCAAAAGGTGAACAAAAGGATACTGCAACCACTACAGCCTCGGCCCAAGCACCTTCTATCCAATAGAAGTAGGTCGAAAAAATTGTAGCAAAGTGTAAAGATTCATTTTTCACAAAATAATCTCATGTATCCATATTGATTAAAAAGTTCCAACCCTTCCAGCCACATGCTCGTGATATCCTTCCACAAACCGAGCAGTGCAACGTCTCCAGCAAGGCAAGCGGCTCACTAAGATTTAGATTCAACAAATGCTTTGTCCTCTCCCTCGGGCACTAAACGCAATGAAGAACATTGCTTCCTAAGGAGGGATGATTTATCTAGGTGGATATTGGTGGCCACCCACTTTTTCCAACTGGCTCAAAATAGTTTTCTGGCAATTTTGGCAATTTACTATTTTTAGCAGTTTTTAATTTTCAGGGTCATTTTGAGGGCCTAAATGAAGGTTTTTAGGGATCAATATTCTTGANCTCTCCCTCGGGCACTAAACGCAATGAAGAACATTGCTTCCTAAGGAGGGATGATTTATCTAGGTGGATATTGGTGGCCACCCACTTTTTCCAACTGGCTCAAAATAGTTTTCTGGCAATTTTGGCAATTTACTATTTTTAGCAGTTTTTAACTTTCAGGGTCATTTTGAGGGCCTAAATGAAGGTTTTTAGGGATCAATATTCTTGATGATATTTGAATGCATGATTGATCCCCCAAAATGAATCTCCTCGATGATACCTTTCTAATAGGCTATCATACGGCTAAAACAAAGATTGTATGCAAAAGTTACGACCCCAAGAAGTTGATGTACTAAATTACCCAAACGAGGCCCACATAATTTTTGGCACTTCATATCCTAGGGTTAGGTTTTTGGATGTCTAGGGTTGTTGTAATTCCATTTTATTGTAAAAAGGCCTTCAAAGACTCATTGTAATCATCTTCTTGCAAATGAGTGTAGTCGTCACATCTCTTCTCAGAGATAAGCCGCCACCATTCTAGCAAGATTGTTTCCACTGCATTTTACAGTTTCATCTTATTTACTTATTGAATAGAAAACCAATTTTACTGTATCTCCGTTATTTTGTTTTAAGCACCTGCTAATAATCTGTAGTCATTGCGTCCTGCTGATAAAATCCGGATCATAAATTCTCATATGCTTCCTTAAAATCTTCATCAATGGCATATTGTTCCACATAGCTATCATGAGATAAATAAGTGTTCTTCAAAATAATAGAAGCAACAATAGGAGGTCT
Organism: Picea mariana; assembly: GCA_032191745.1. Taxonomy (NCBI): domain Eukaryota; kingdom Viridiplantae; phylum Streptophyta; class Pinopsida; order Pinales; family Pinaceae; genus Picea; species Picea mariana. Next base: position 81,243 of record JASDQU010100786.1, read on the forward strand.
AGAAAGCATATCAACTACCTTGTTACTTGTACCCTTTTTGTACTTGATTACCAAATGACATTGTTGTTGAAAACCCATCCATCTATAGTGTCGATATTGTTGCAGTTTGGTTTGTGATTAGAGATACTGTAAGGGTTGGTGATATGTATTTATGATTGTTTCCTTCCCTAACAAGTAGTGTTTCCATTTCTTTATTCTTTGAAAAAATGCATAAAAATCTTTATCATATGTAGGATAGTTAAAAACAACTTGGTTAAAAGTTTCAGAGTGGTAACAAATAAGATTCAGATATTCCATCTATACTGTATCCATGGAATATGTCTTGATCTCAAAGGGATGTTGAATATTTAACAGTGCTAATGTCGGTGCGGTACTGATATTTTTATTCAAAGTGTCGAAAGATTTTTGTTGCTTTCCTCCCCACTGAAAAAATTTCTTCACACTAGTTAAGGCATGCAAAGGAGATGCTATGAAGGATAAGTTTGAAATGAACCTCCTCCAATACTGGACTACACCTAAGAAGATTTGTATCTTGGTTACACTTTTGGGCTCAGACTAATTTACAATTACATCAATCTTGGAAGGATCAATTTTCAAGTGTCCTCCTCCTACAATATGACCTAAGTACACAAGTGCAGTATTGCCAAATTCACATTTAGAAAATTTTACATACAACGTTTCCCTTTGCAAAGTATCCAATACTTTCTTTACATGCCTCACATGTTCATCCCAAGTCCCACTAAAAATAACAAGGGCGTCTAAATATACAATCACAAAATCATCTAGAAAAGGTTTGAATACATCATTCATCACATGCATGAAAATTGCTGGAGCATTACAAAGCCAAAATGATATAACTAACCACTCAAACAATCCATGTTTGGTTTTAAAGGAAGTCTTCCATGCATCATGTTCTGCAACCCTAATCTGATGGTATCCATTGTGCAAATCCAACTTAGTAAAATAAACAACATTCTTTAACTGATCAAGTAAACCATCTATACGAGGAAGAGGGTATCGATTTTTCACCATGATTTTATTTAAGGCTCGGTAATCGACACACATTCACCATGTTCCATCTTTCTTTGACACCATCATGATCAGAGAACCACAAGGATATGAATTGGGCATGATGAACCCTTAATCCAATAAGCCTTATACCTTCTTCTTGATCTCTTTCATCTCCACAACTGACATCATGTACATTCCCACATTAGGAAGAGGAAAAACATGTTTAAGATGTATATCATGTTGGATTTCCCTCTTAGGAGGTAATCCATCTGGTTCCTCGAAAATATTATCATACTTAGAAACAATATAAATTAATTATTTATTATGAGAAGGATCACATCCTTGGAAAGTGTCGAATGTTCCAACATATTTCTCTCTTAATACCATGAGTACATATCTCTTATTAGTGTTTATGAGTCTCTTCATTTTTCCTTCACTAACAAGTGTTGTGTTTACCCTCATGCTATGAGATCTAACAATACATTACACTCCCCCCTTAGTAAGGTGGTATTTTTTCGCATGACGAAAGAAGACTTCTTTTCTATCATAAAGATAAGGACTCCCAAACACTATGCCACATATATCAAGTGATACAACATCCAAATCTAGTTCATCAATCAACTTTGAAGCAATAGAAAATATGACCCTACATTGTTTGGTGACATTATTTTTTTCTTTATCAAATACCCAACCAAGAGGATAAGTATTTGTATGTGGTTTCGTTTCAAGACCCATCTTTTTGACAAGTGCTTCAAATATTAAGTTTACTTGGGAACCCAGATCAAATAATGTATCTATCTTAGTGTGTTTAGATACAACTCTTATGTGAAATAATTAATTTTTCTTCCATTCATCATCATGAGATTCATTATTGGAATTTGAACAAGCATGAAGGGAATCTTTACCTTGTACTCCAACCGCTCTGATATTTCCTTTGTCTTCTGGAATGGAACAAAAATCTTGTTGCACTGTAGTAATGGTTTTGGTCTTCCCCCTTCCACCAAATTGTTTCGGTCTCTTCTCTGGATGTAGTTTCCAACAATGTTCATCATCATGACCACTTTTCTTGCAATGAGTGCAAGATGGTTTTCCTCCCTCTCTCTTCATTGTGGCAGTCTTCTTGTCCTTCCTTTTAAAATTCTTAAATGGCTTATGTGGGATATTGGAAGGTTTCTTTGTGGGATCTTCTTGAACATGTTTTACCCTATTCTCAAGGTGAGTGGCTTGCACACAAACTTCTTCAAGACTGGTGGGGTTAAACAAGAGAAATGTACGATGAATATAACTGTGAAGTGCGCCAATATACTTCATTAAAGTTTCATAAGAATCCAAAGAAATGTTTAATGCAAGATATTTATTCCTAATTTTTTTCGTGAAACTTTATACAGTTTGACCATTACTTTGCCTTAAATTTTGTCATTCCATCATTTCTTTATGTAAATAACCCAATGGATAAAATTGCTTCCTTATCGCTGATTTAAATTCCGACCATGAGGAAAGAAGATTACCAAACTTACTTATGTCTTGAAGTTTTCTCTCCCACCCTATGAGAGTCGTGCCTTCCAACCAAAGAGATGCCAGTTGCACTTTAACTTCCTCTTCATCAATATGTTGAACACAAAAATATACTTCAACCTGTCGGATCTAATTATCTAGCTTTTTAGGATTAGCATCTCCATTAAACATAGGTAAAACAAATTTTACATCAAGATTTAGTAATGGTTTCTTAAAAGAGGATTTATGGCTAGAATGATGAGAATGATGAGAATGATGAGACGAAGAAGAACTAGAACTTGATGGTGAAGATGGAGGCTCGGGAGGGTATCCTCCATCCCCTTGATTTATTGAAGCATCATCATCAATATGTGCTTCATTTTTCTTCCCTTTCTTCTTCATCCTCTTCTCATAGTCTCCATACATTCGTTCGACCATTTCTGACATGCAATAAAAGACCATATGGAGGTTTTTCTCATGTTCATCATGCTTGTCGTCTTCTACCATTTTCTTCCTTCAGGATTCATGACCAACTTTAGGATTGAAAGTCTTAAGAATGACTTCACCCTACTTATGCTTGTCCCTAGTAAGCAGTCACACTCAACAATTCAAGTCAAAGATGAATTCTCTGATACCAACATGATCCATGATCTTTTCCTCGAGTGACTTATAAAGAATTGCATTAAATGAGCATAAATTAAAGTGCTCCATTAAAAAAGGAAAAGCTCAATAATGAAAAGACATAAGCATCAAATCTGAACAAAAAAAACTTGATAATGGAGTTCTTCCCTGGTGGACTACATCTCTAGGTCCTACTCTCAAATGGGTAGGCCTTTTTATTAATTCAGCAAAAGTATTTGGCAAAATACATAAGTATACCTCATTCTGAAATCAAGCTGCAGAACTTTTGGTCAGATCAGAAAACAGACAACACCATTGAATTTGTGGCGTTGAATTGCCCAAGAATGATTTTCTCCACGCTTTGATATGACTCTGGCACTCCCAGACACAAGAGAAACTCTGTCTTGGTTTCCATGCCCTGTAATTGTAATAAATGTTGAGGAATTTATCTTGAAAAGTGTGTCAGTCCGTACCCTCACATGCCTCTGTGGTACACTGGGCAGATTCACCTTTGAAGAAAAAAGGGTGAGCTTTGTAAATGACAGAGGTTACTGGCCTTATGGTTAGTAGAGCATATGTTAAGGATTTGATAGAGGTGGAGGTCCCGGGGTCGAGCCTGCAAGCCTTCCCTTTTCGCTTGTTTGTTGTAACATATACATATATTTGAAATGGTTTGTTCTTCCAGAATTAGCAGTGGTTATATAAATCTATTAACACCATATTTGGTGGGGTCCCATTAGATTTGGAGGACCCGCCAAAACTTTTATATAATTATTTTTGAATTTTCGTTCACAGGTTTTCATTGGGCCTTTACCCACTGCCACGTAGCAGCCCATGATTAGGCCACGTGGTAGCCAAAAATTGGGCCACATCAACCATTGTATAATCGCCCTGCCACATTAGTGTATTGTCTGCCAACTCAACCGACATGTCACTGTATGGTTTTCCATGTGGTTGTATGGACTTCCATGTGGCACAATTTTATCGATCCACAAAATGACCCAGAAATTCCAAATATGAGTGACATGTGGCATCCTCTGGTGCTTCCATGTCACCATTATGATGTCATGTTGATGTCATCATGACACATGTCACTTATTTCTCATGTCATGTATGTTGTACGGATACTGATGTCATCTGTACTGATGCTGACATCAATAGTACGAATGCTGACTCATCCCCTGTTAACTAGGCTAGTTTGACCAAACTTTGACTGCAAATATATTTCGATCCATAACTTCGTCTGACGAGCCATTTGCATCATTGGAAATCTTGTGACACACTCTTCGTGATGATGTCATTTTTACTGAGTTTTGAGAACTTTTAATTTTTTCCCTTTCTCTGTCTGTTGAGGCCATTCTGAGCATCCTGAGTTGCTTCTACAAGTTCTGAGCTGTCCTTAGTATTCTCTGGATCAATTTTGGATCAAACATGTATGTACTGTTGCGCAATAGATCACATTACATAAGATTCCTCGAAGTTAATGATGAATATCCAGGAGAAGAGGAATCCTAATAATCACAATGTTCAGTGGATTGTTGCAGAAATAAGGGATCCTGAGAGGAATATCAACATAGTGACTAGAGAAGGATTGAAGATAGGATCAGATGTACATGATTAGAAGAAGGAATCTCAGTGTTGGATTTAGAAGAACACTCAACCACAACAACAGTTTGATGTAAAGAAGGAGAAGGAAACTTTCAAAGAAGCAAAGAAGGAGTTCCTAAAGGAGAATGAAGCCTCCACATAAAACACTGTGCTGAGGTATGCTACTCCTATTTTTTATATGCCTCAGTCTTTGGATCATACTTTCAAAGGAGAGAAAACAGAGAAAGTAAGTAACTTAAAAAAAATCCTGGAATCTTTCTTTAAATTACTCAATGATAAGAATACCATGGATTTGTATACAAGTATGCTAGAGATATATAACATAGAATAAGGGCTAGGAATAGAACCAAAGAACATCAACCAGGTCCATAGAAATAAAAGAAATAGCAGAGAGTTCAAATTGAATGCGAATATAGGAGACTTTAATATGGGAAATGGTATCCTAGACTTAGTATCAGATGTCAACATTTTGCCAAGAAGACTTGGGAAGAAATGGGAGAACCTACTCTAGGGTATCCTAATATCCAATTGAAGCTATAAAACCAACAACGAGTGATTTCCATGGGTATATTCAATAACACAATAGTGGATCTAGATGGTGTGTTCACCACAACATATTTTGAGGTAATGGATATGGTGGATGAGTGTATACCATTTCCAACACTATTGGGTATTGATTGGGCCTTTGATAATCAAGCCATAATTAATTTAAAGACTAGAAAGATGATATTTGATGTTGGGAACTTTAGGGTAGTAACACCTTTAGATCCCTCAGATTGTGAAAGTTATGTAGAACCTGTGTCTGATAGTGTTCTAGAGGATGATGTGAACCAGTTGTATAGGGCTATTGCGCGAGAAGAAGACTATGTGAATCCAACTATAGATGGAGTAATCGGTTGGAGGAATATCAATTCTGACATGTCAGATTCATATACTGGATTAGAAAACTGGCAGTAAATATTGCATGAAGTCTCTACTAGGAGGTGCACCAGAGTTACATGCACAGTAAGATGGATTGGGACAGAAGTAAGAGAATTTCCCTCATTTTATAAAGAGGATAATTTATAAAACTTCTTAACATAGTTTCAATCAGAGGTTTTGTATAGTTCAAAATTACTAGTGTTGGATATATGATGCAGGAGAATCGTCACCAACAAGCAAGCGTGGAGGTAGAAGATAGTTGAGATGAATGCCATCACATTTTGACACATGTCAAAAATGTTTTGAAATGTTTTTGAAAGCTTGGATGCGCAGACATTAATGAAATAGTTAAGAAGGCGTACTTCCATATTGTAAATAGATCTTGAGCAATCTGCTCTCATCTGTAGGATGTAGAGGTATTTATGCATAGTTAATGAAAGTAGGTAGATTTAAATTCTATATTAGACAGTTTTAGGAGATGGAGGGAAAACGACTATAGACACCCTCATATTTGTATGATTGTATCATTTAGATAGGAGGATTAAGCACATTAGCATAGAGGAGAAACAAAGAATTGCAGAGAAGACTCCATGTACAGAAGTTTTGAGATTAATATATGAATTTTTGAATTCAGACTCATGGTGTTCTAATGCTTTCTGTGTATACATGTCGAATGCTATGCTTATGGTTGTTTTACTCTTTCTGTTGTGCATTTTCTTTTATGCTATGTATGCATGATTTCATGTTAAGTATTTGAAGTCTAATAGAGTAAGGGAATGAGTTTCAATTGTTTCTCTTCTTGAGTAAGAGTTCCTGCAAGGAGTGTAGTAAAGTGTCTGCAAGGAGTGCGTTGACAGAATTTAGAGTTTACCTCTGAAAGCTCAGGAGGGATACTGTTGTTCTCATTTCAACTGAAGTGCAAGACAAGCACAGGAGCCATGCAAGGTGTGTGCAGGATGGTCAAGACATTAGAACCTATAGACTAAGGTTGAGAGATTGAAGAACTATTGTTGCAGAGTTGAAACGAGTCAAGAGATTCAAATATTCAAGAATATTTGAAGAAGTGTCGCAAGGAGTGCATGCAGAAGCCTTCTGGGAGACCCGAGTTTGCGAAAGGAAGTTCAGGAGGGTTAGGGCCTTTGAATCATTTGAAAGAAAGGAAGGAAGCACCAGTAGTTGTGCAGAGGCTAAATCCCAGAGGAGGATTGCAAGTATGACTTGAGCATAAGGTTCTTTGAGGAGAGATTAAACGGTTTGAATCCTCAGAAGAGAACTCCTAAAATAGAGAGGACCGTAGGATCCACAGAAGTTGCATGGGAGTTAAGCGCAAAAAAAATCCACCTTCTAAAGGAATATTCAACGTGGACCATCAACTGTGACCTATTCAGGCCGACAGATCATTTCAGGTATTCAGAGTTCGGGACTCTGAAGTGAAAACCAAAACCTTCGCTGATCAAGTTCCTGAAACGCAAAAGGACGTTTCGTGAGTGAAGTCAAAGGGTGATGAGTTCAGAATTTCAGAAATTCAGAGTTCGAAGTTTTAGAAGTCCTGAGGAAGGTTGATTGGGACTCATTTAGGAGGGAAGTCTGAAATCAGAGGCCGCGACAGAGTATTTGTCGACATTTCAGGATTCGGGTTTTCGATATTCCCGTTGACAAGGTGCAGAACACTCCACATAAGAAATACCGAAATCGTGAAACACGAAGGAAATTGTGGAAGTGTGTTTCAGCATTTTGGCAAATCAGGATTCAAGAATTCGGGGGTCCTAGTGACACAAGGTTAGGGTCGAGAGTTTCGAACTCTGGATACCCGAAAACCTGAAATAGAGGGGGCTGTCGAAAGGTGGTTCAAGTTCCGAAATCCTGAGAGAAGAAAACCATTTTGGCATTTTGTAATTTTGGGTTCTGGAAGGTATAGGAGACAGAGAGTTCAGGGATAAGCCTTAGGAACCCTCGGTACGCAAAATTGAACTAACCGTTTGATCAAGGGGAAGAATCATAACCATTGATTTTCCTTGGAAGTGAAACAATAGTGCCTCGGTGTTTCGAGATTAGACATATTGGGGACCCTGTTGACAAAGGGATGAGACATTAGTGCTAAGGAAGGCCCGAAGTCACGAAGTGTGGCAAGACTTAGAGTGGACTTTTCGAGATTTTGATAATTCGGGTTTCGGGACTCTAGGAGTCGAGAGGTAATGTTGCACATCATTGCAAATCCCAAAATGGAGAAGAGTGAAAAGCCAAAATCAGTGGCACGGTGAGTCGAGAGTTTGGTATTTTGGGTTTCGTAGGTTGAAGGGGTAAGGCGCTCAGCAACGGGATTTCTGAAACCATGAAATATGATATCCCGAAAAGAAACGAGAAAATTCCCAATGTCAGTTGGGTTTTGAACATGGAGTTCATGACCGGTGAATGATCATACGGGCATAACTTAGGAGGGCCTGTGAATTTTACTCAGAGTGAGTGAGTAAATAATTTCCTAAGAGGAATTAAGAGGTTCAGTCAGACTCTAAGGGCCGAAGTTGAAAGATCCTATGCAGACTCCAGTCTGAGGTTTTAGGGGTTTGCACCAGTTGTGGTATCAGATCTTAGAAATATTTCTTTGCTTTCTGTAGTAGGGAAAATAGGAATTTTGCAGCCATGCCACTGAGAAGAAGAGACAGACAAATACCTGACCCACCAGAGGAAAGGGAAATTCCAAGAAGAAGAGACAAACAATTGCCTGATCCGGTAAGAGAAAGAGTGATGCGTGAACTACGTGTCAGGCTTGATGCCATGGAGACAACACAGAGGTGCATAGTTGATGTTGGAGACATCAATGAATCTGAAAGTGAAAATGAAGCCAGAAATGAAGAAGTTGCAGCTGAAGATGTAGCAGAAGAACTCCTATTCAGGGTTGTTGCGAGGATAGGTGCTAGAGAAAAAAATGGACATTCCAGTATATGAAAGAAACTTGGATGTTGAAGAGCTTCTAGACTGGATTAGAGCTCTGGATAAATATTTTGACTATGAGGATGTTGAGGAAGACAAGAAGGTTAAACATGTTTTCACAAGACTTAAAGGGCATGCAACATTATGGTGGGATGAACTGCAGGCTGACAGATGCTACAAAGGCAAGCAGAAAATCAAAAGATGGGATAGAGTGGTTGCAAAGATGAAAGCCAAATTCATACCCAGGGATTATCGAATTACTCTATTTCGGAGAATGCAGAACTTAAGACAGAAACTAATGACAGTGAAAGAGTACACTGAAGAGTTCCAAAATATAAACATCAGGGCAGGTCATTAGGAAAGTGATGATGAAAAGGTTGCCAGGTATATGAATGGTCTGAGATATCAAATTCAGGATGAGATGAGCATGATGACCATCCGAACAGTGGAAGATGCTTATCAGATGGCTCTGAAAGATGAAGAGAAGCTGAGCAGAAAACAAGTTTAGAGAGGACGAGGTAGAAATCAAGCCAAAGGAAAAACAATTGCCCAAGACAAAAATCATAAACCTAAAGAAGAGTGGAAGAAAATTCAAACTCAAACTGAGAGAGGTGGAAGCTCACAGAGAGGACATTATGCTGATAGAAATACTTTTCCTCAAACCAGAGGCAGAGGTGGAGAAATAAAATTCTTTACTCGTGGAAAAAAATGGAAACAAATCTTATGAATGTCCAGATAAGAAGAAAGGAGGTGAAACTAACATTATCGAATCTCAAGGACAAAATGTTGAGGCAAAAGATGCCAAGGGCAGAAGATCACTGATGATGAGAAAAGTTCTCTTAATGCCAGAGAAGGAGGTGGAGAACCCAGTCCAAAGGAACAAACTTTTTCGGACTGCTTGCAAGACCAAAGATAGGGTATGCAAAGTCATCATGGAGAGTGGTAGCACAAACAATCTCATTTCTATGGAGATGGTAGAAAAGCTGGAGCTGGAGACTATTGAACATTGAAGCCCATATAGAGTTTCGTGGCTACAAAAAGGACATCAGGTAAATTCCACTAAACAATGTTTAGTTGAATTTAAAATAGGACGAAATACTATGTGATGTCATTCCCATGGATGTTTGTCATCTATTGTTGGGTAGACCATGGCAATATGACAGGAATATGATTCATGATGGGAGGAAGAACACATACACCCTGGAGAAGAATGGGACAAATCACATGTTGTTGGCAATTAAGGATAAAGAAGTGAAACCAGAGGTAAGCAACATTGTACTTCTCATGAGTGGGAAGGAACTTCTTAAGGAGGTTAAGAAGAAAGAAGATACACAATTCATTGTGGTTAGGAAGCCTAGAATTGTTTTAATCAGTACAAGAGTGGATGATTTACCAGAGGAAATCCAGAAGTTGCTGGAAGAGTTTGCTGATATAGTAGTGGACAAACTACCTTGTTCGCTTCCACCGATCAGAAGTATAAGTCATCACATTGATCTTATACCTGGAGCTAGTTTACCAAACAAGGCAGCATACAGATTGAGGCCACAGGAGAATGAAGAGGTAAAGAGATAGGTCCAGGATTTAATGGACAAAGGGTTGGTTAGAGAAAGCTTGAGTCCATGTGTTGTTCCAATAGTGCTCAGCCCAAAGAAAGATGGAGGCTGGAGGATGTGCATAGACTCGAGGGCGATCAATAATATTACCATCAGATATAGATTTCCCTTGCCAAGGATGGATGATTTGATGGATTGCTTGAGTGGAGAATTTTTTTTTTCAAAGATTGATTTGAAGAGCGGATATCATCAAATTCGAATGAGAGAAGGTGATGAATGGAAGACGACATTCAAGACAAATGAAGGGTTGTATGAATGTCTTGTTATGCCATTTGGATTAGCAAATGCGCCTAGTACTTTCATGAGATTGATGAATTAAGTTCTGAAGGATTTCATTGGGAAATTTGTCATCGTATATCTTGATGATATATTGATTTTTAGCAAGACAAAAGTTGAACACTTGAAGCATTTGGCTACAGTGATGAAGAGATTAAAACAAGAGAAGTTGATGATAAATATGAAGAAATCATCATTTATGAGGACATAACTCATTTATTTGGGTTTTGTTATCTCCGTAGATGAGCTGAAAATGGATCTAGATAAGGTAGCGGCAATTAAGAATTGGCCATCGCCGAAGAGTATATTTGAAGTTAGAAGCTTTCATGGATTGGCTAGTTTCTACAGGAAGTTTATCAAGAATTTCAGTGGAATTAGTGCATAGACGATGGATACGGTGAAGAAAAGACATAAATCCTTTCAATGGACAGAGGAAGCAAAGAAAAGTTTCAATTTGTTGAAAAGGAAGATTACTAAACAACCAATTTTCTTGTTGCCATATTTCAACAAGACGTTTTAGGTCAAGTGTGATGCAAGCGGATTTGCAATAGGAGCGGTCTTGAGCCAAGACGACAGACCAATCACATACTTCAATGAGAAACTGAATGAAGCAAAGATTAAATATTCAACATATGACAAGGAATTTTATGCAGTCATACATGCATTGAAGAAGTGGAGGCATTATTTGGTTCCTAAAGAGTTTGTTTTGTACAACGATAATCACGCTTTACAATTTGTGACTCAACAGGAAAAGGTAAACCAAAAGCATGCAAAATGGGTTGAATATATGCAAAAATTTACTTTTGTAATTAAACATATTTCTGGAACTGATAACAAAGTTGTTGATGCTTTGAGCAAGAAATGTTTGTTGATGCAGGAGTTCAGAGTCAAAACATTGGGTTTTGATAACCTCAGGGACATGTACAGAGATGATCCAGATTTCAAAGAGGTGTATGAGGCATCTTAGAATCCAATTCTCGAGGACAAAAGTCCATGGACTGAATATATAATCCAAGATGGATTATTATTCAAGGGAAATCAGTTATGTATTCCAAAGTGCTCCATGAGGGAGAATTTGCTTAAAGAAAAACACAGTGGAGGATTGGCCGAACATTTTGGTCATGACAAAATGTTCTCTAAATTAAATGGCTCATATTTTTGGCCAAGGATGAGGATCGATGTCAAAATATTTGTGGACATATGTAGAATTTGTCAGCACACCAAGGGAAAAAGGAAAAACACAGGGTTATATCATCCATTACCCATACTTGAGAGGTTGTGGGATGTAGTGAGCATGGATTTTGTGTTGGGGCTTCCAAGGACATAAAGAGGTTTTGATTCTATCTTTTTGGTGGTAGACAGATTTTTAAAGATGACACATTTTATACCATGCCATAAAACTAGCGACGCAACTCACATTGCGAACCTATTTTTCAAGGAAGTTGTCAGAATTCACAGCGTACCCATAAGTATAGTTTCAGATCGAGACACCAAGTTTGTGGAACATTTATGGAGGAATTTATGGAAGAAGCTAAGGACAAATTTTTCATTTAGGTCATCTTACCATCCTCAGACAGATGGACAAATAGAAGTTGTAAACAAAAGCTTGGGAAATTTTCTAAGGAGCCTAGTGACTGAACACCATAGTCAGTGGGATCACATTCTGCAATTTGCTTATAATGATTCACAAAATAGAAGCACGGGGCAGAGTCCATTCCAAATTGTGTATGGAATATAGACAAGAGGAGTTTCTGTATTGAAAGATTAGGAACAAACTGAATTCAGGAGTGCCAATGCAGAGGATTCTGTAGAAGTGATGAAGGAGCTTCATAGCCAAGTCAAGGAGCGATTGCAGAATTCAAATCAAGAGTACAAGCACAGAGCAGATCAACACAGGCGAGAACTTCAGTTTGAATTTGGCGATCTGATTCTTGCACATCTGAGAAAGGAAAGGTTCCCAAGGGGAACATATAACAAACTAAAAATGAAGAAGATTGGACCATGTAAGGTCATGAAGAAATTTGGGGCAAATGCATATGAGATTGAATTACCCGATGGGATCAGAATTTCACCAATATTCAACATCTTGGATTTTTACCCTTATAGAGATGAAGAAGATAGTGAACAGATGGAGGTTCATTGGACTAAACAAATGCCTATAGCTGAAAGGCCACAGATGGAAACTATACTTGACAAGAGAGTCAGCAAGAGGACCAGGAGAAAAGAGTATTTTGAATACTTGATCAAATGGAAGGGACATCCAGTTGAAGATTCCAGCTAGGAGAATGAAGAATAAATTCAGAAGCATGAACAAACCATGCAAGAGCTCATGAACAAGAGTCCATGAAAATTTCCAATTGAAGGAGTATGATGCAGGAGCATTGTCAGTAGCAAGAAAGCGTGGAGGCGAAAGACAGTTGAGATGAACGCCATCACATTTTGGCACATGTCAAAAACGTTTTGAAATGTTTTTGAAAGTTTGGATGCATAGAAATTAATGAAATAGTTAAGAAGGTGTACTTCCATATTGTAAACGGATCTGGAGCGATCTGCTCTCATCTGTATAATGTAGAGGCATTTATGCATAGTTAATTAAAGTAGGTAGATTTAAATTCTAGATTAGACAGTTTTAGGAGCTAGAGGGAAAATGACTATAGAGACCCTCATCTTTGTATGATTGTATCATTCATATAGGAGGATTAAGCACATTAGCATAGAGGAGAAATAGAGAGTAGTAGAGAAGACTCCATGTACAAAAGTTCTGAAATTAATATATGAAGCTTTAAATTCAGACTCATGGTGTTCTAATGCTTTCTGTGTATACATGCTGAATGTTATGCTTATGGTTGTTTTACTCTTTCTGTTGTGCATTTTATTTTATGCTATGTATGTATGATTTCATGTTAAGTATTTGAAGTCTGAGAGAGTAAGGGAATGAGTTTCAATTGTTTCTCTTCTTGAGTAAGAGTTCTTGCAAGGAGTGCAGTGAAGTTTCCACAAAGAGTGCGTTGATAGAATTTAGAGTTTAACTCTGAAAGCTCAGGAGGGATACCATTGTTCTCATTTCAACCGAAGTGCAAGACAAGCACAGGAGCCATGCAAGGTGTGTGCAGGCTAGTCGAGACCTTAGAACCTATAGACTAAGGTTGCGAGATTGAAGGATTGTTGTTGTAGAGTTTCACAGAGTCAAGAGATTCAAATATTGAGGAATATTTGAAGAAGTGCCGCAAGGAGTGCATGCAGAAGCCTTCTGGGAGACTTGAGTTTGTGAAATGAAGCTCAGTAGGGTTAGGGCCTTTGAATCATTCGAAAGAAAGGCAGGAAGTGCTAGTAGTTGTGCAGAGGCCTAATCCCAGAGGAGGATTGCAGGTTTGACTTGAGTAGAAGGTTCTTTGAGGAGAGATTGAATGGTCTGAATCCTCAGAATAGAACTCCTGAAATAGTGAGGACCGTAGGATCCATAAAGTTTGCAGGGTAGTTAAGCGTTGGAAAAATCCACCTTCGAAAGGAAGAGTCAATGTGGACCATTGATCGTGACCTATTCAGGTCGACAGATCATTTCAGGTATTCAGAGTTCAGGACTCTAAAGTGAAAACCAAAACCTTGGTTGATCAAGTTCCCGAAATGCAAAAGGAGGTTTCGTGTGTGAAGTCAAAGGGTGATGAGTTCAGAATTTTGGAACTTCGGAGTTTGGAGTTTCGAAAGTCCTGAGGACGGTTGTTCGGGACTCAGTTGGGAGGAAAGTCTGAAATCAGAGGCCGTGACAGAGTATTTTTCAGCATTTCAGGGTTCGAGTTTTTGACATTCCCGTTGACAAGGGGCAGGACACTCCACATCAAAAATACCGAAATCGTGAAACGCGAAGGAAATTTTGGAAGTGTGTTTTGGCATTTCAGCAAATCGGGATTCGAGAATTCGGGTGTCATAGTGACACAAGATTAGGGTCAAGAGTTTCGAACTCGCGATACCCGAAAACTCAAAATAGAGGGGGCTGTCGAAAGGCGGTTCAAGTTTCGAAATACAAGGAGAAGTGACGCAGCATGCTCCCTTTGCCTCGGCAGAGGCCTCTGCACTGACCTCCCTGTCTTTAAGGATCATTCTAATTTTTCTCTCGAGCCGGAGTGGCTCCAATTCTCCACTGGAATATTTATTTAATTTGACCCACGGGTCTTTTCTACTCCTCACAGCCTCTAGGCCCGATCACTGTTCTCTTCACGAAAGAAAAATGGAAAATTAGGTCTCGGGGTTTCAAAATCCCAATGTCACAACCCTTTCGTTTCCTGATTTCCAAATCTTCAATATCCCGAAGTACTTCGACTTCCACTAGTCCCCTAGGCTAGAATTTTGGGTCCATACAACCTCCCTTTATATGACCGCAGTCCTATCACCTTTCGGGATTTTGGGTTTCTGATGTCGAAGTGTATGTGAGCTCTTGTCATCAGGATCCCCGATTCTCCGAATCCCGATATGACGTCAACTAGGAACCCCTTTTTGACTTAGACATGATCAATGGTCGTGATCAGATACTAAACCAACGACTCCGGATCTCCCTCAGGATTTCATGATTTCAAATGCTGAAATGAATTTGTCTTCGATTTCCCTGATCTCTCGAATTCTAATTTCCCAATATGATTTTCTTTCTCGGGACTTTCCCCGAAAGTTGAGATTATTGCCATGCGTCCTCAAAGATGGATGGTCCTCATCACTTCGCAGACTCGGGAAAACAAATGCCTTTGGGTTCTTTCCCATGGGACTCTTGAAATTCTGATTCTCGATCTCCCGTTATGATGAAATGATGTCAGTTGGGCCCCATAACGGAGCTTTCCTCCTCATCGAGATTCTGGACTTCGCAGTTTCGAAATGTAAGTGTTTCATGTATTCAGGATCCGCGAAACGCCGAACCTCGTCTTCTTCGTATTTTCAACACGCATCCCAAATGGATGGATGGTTCAGATCAAACCTCGAACTTCACCAAATGCAAAGTCAAAAACACTCACCTATGTAAGCCCTGGTGTTCGGATCTCCAAATTGGATGATCACGCGACATACGTCCTTCCTTAGATCAACGGTTGTGATTCTTTCATTGATTCGGGACTTGTAAAGTCTCGAACTCTTGGTCTCTAAACTTCTGGCATGCCGATGGCTCTTGATCCCTGCCACGTGTCCCAACAGATGGACGGTTCTGATTTGTATTGGGGTTTTCACTATGGATTTCACCGATCTCTTGTCCACAAGATTTTCAATATTCTGAACCCCGACGCCTTGATACCCCGATACCTTTTGGGTCCTTCGCTCCACTTGAGGGGGTTCAAACCCTGTGCAACTCTTGTTAGATCGTACGGCTGACGGGTAATTAGGCAAAGATCCGATGGTTCACAATCTCCTGAGCTTGCACCTTGGAAACCTAGTTGTAACCTCCTCGCTCCTTTATCAGATCAGATGGCTGGCGGGATTTCACTAATCCTCTACAGAGAATTCTGACCATCTATTTCTTCCTCCTAACAATTTCTGCAAAATGAACCAAGGATTCTTCCTCAGATTTATCCACCTGCGGCAAAAACTTTCGATGTCTTCTAATCACTCAAATGCACCAACTTCTTGTACTGCCTTCAATAGTTTCAAAGGCTTTATCCTTCTTGAGATTCCTTACGACTTCGAGCCTTAAATAAGACCCTTGCATGCACTCCTTGCGGCAACCTCCAAACACTTGAAGTGTTGAATGCTCTTCGACCCTGTGCACTCCTGCAGCAACAGTCTCTCAATACTTTACTTAGGTTCGAAGCTATGAGCTCTTCCTCGGCCTACCCACTACTTGCACGGCTCCTGTACCTGACTGCACCTCTGTGTGAGTATGAGAAAAAACACTATCTCTCCTCAGCTTTCAGAGACGAACCTCTGAACCTTTTGTCAATGCACTCCTTGCAGACAATTCAACTACACTCCTTGCAGGAACTCTTTCTTAGACAGAGAAACAATTGAAACTCATTTCACTTCCCTTCCCTCTCAGATTTCAAACATTCAAAAAGAAATCATTCACACATAGTATCAAAGAAATTTCATGATAGGAAGAGTAAAACATTCAAGAGCATAACCTTTAAAGATGCATACACAGAGAATATATGGACACCATGAGTCTGAATCACAACTTCTTTGTATTAATTCAGAACTTCAGTACATGGAGTCTGCTACACAACTCTCTGCTTCTCTTCTATGCTCTCTTCTGATGCTTCCTCCTTATATGTTACAATTACACAATGAGGGTGTCTATATCCATTTTCCCTCCACTCCTAAAACTATCTCATCAGAGAATTCAAAGCTACCTACTAACATAAATGCTTTCTACCTACTATGGACGAGAGAGGATCGCTCAAGGTCCTTTACAATATATAAGTATGTTGGAAATGTTTAATAGGTAGCATATTCTTGTCATTGATGGAAAGTACAACAATGAAGATGGCATGGGTGCAGGAAGAATGTACAAAGGATTGTTGGCATGTTTAACAGGCAGCATAGACTTGTCATTGATGGAAAATACAGTAGTGATGATGGCTTAAGTACAACAGTGAAGATGGAAGGGTCAGAGAGGTGAATGATCGAAAGCAGACATCGAAATCCTTTAAGGATTCGAGGAGAATAAGCTAAGGAGGAATAGCGTTCTTATACACGCAGGAAGCTCAGGAAAGAGACCTAGAGTCGTCGGATCTAACTCGGAAATACCGACAGCTGTTGGATCGGGAGAAGCTGCGCAGATGTTAAGCGCAGGAGTTGGCATGCAGAAGAAGTGATATGAGCCGTCAGATTGGAAGCAGATACCCGTCAGCCACAGGATCTGCAGAAAGTGCACAGAGGTTAAGCCCTAGTGTGCAGAGGAGAAATCCTGGACAAGTCATCGGGATATTGGAGAGAGAATCCTAGCCGTCAGATCGAACAGGAGCTGCACAAGGTTTATCATCGGGAAAAAGCCAAGGTGAAATTCTGACGGGACTTGGACCATCCATTTGTATGGATGCATGGCAGCCAGGAGGCTTCATCGGAGATTCGGGGATCGGGACTTTGAAATGTCCAATTCACTTGACATCGAAAACCCCGAAATCACGATATGCGATTTCGCGATTTGATCGCAGCCGTTAAATCAAGCAGAGATCGGGACCATCCACTTGTAGACAGGAGGCTTCATCGGAGTTTCGGGGATCAGGATTTCAATATGCAAAGAATACAATGCATCAAAAAGCCCGATTTCGCGATATGCGAAATCCCGACTGAGTCTGCACCGTCAGATCAACATGAGATCTAGACCGTTGATCCAACTCACGATGGTAGACCACGTCACCTAGGGACACATGGCACAAACAGGGAATGAGAGGTTTCAGGCAGATCTAACACTTCAAGCACATGCAATTCACAAATCAGAGTGACACATGGCAGGATCTAACATGTGTCAAACCACGTGTGAGGTCAACAGAGGCATCGACGATCGGGACTTTGATATGTCAAGAAAACACTGCAACAGAAACTCCGAAATCGTGATATGCGATTTTGTGATGTAATCTGAGTCGTCGAGCTAGAAGTGATCTGGACCATTGAATCTCTGCATGGAGTATCGGGGATCGGGAATCGGCACTTTGCAATGTCAAAACTTCTTGACAACGAGAAACCCGAAATCGCGATGTGCGATTTCGCGATTCAATCATAACCATTGAATCCAAAATGCATCTGGACTGTTGATTCTCCCCATCAGAGTTTCAGGGATCGGGATTTCATAATGCAAAGAACAGTGAACATGAAGAACGTCGAAATCCCGATAGAGAGACATAAGGTTGTGGTCACGGAGTGAAGGTCACGTTGACCGGGAGCTAAGCTCAGAAGGGCTAGTGTATGAAAGGAGCCATCGGGAATCAGAGAATCGTGAGTCCGGAGGACTTGTGATTTTTTACATCGCAGATGCCGAAATCGCAATGAGTGAAATCCCAATTTGATCTGAACCATTGGATCAAGTAGTGATCGGAGGGTTGTTGTTCTTCCTCACACATTAATGCTTCTGTTATGAATCCGTCAAGAGAAATGGACTAATAATGACAAATCAGTTAGCGTTTCAATTGCTAAGACAGGTGTTCTTGTTTTGGCTGAGAAAAAGCGAAGTGAAACCATCAATGAGTTGGGTGTAAAAGAAAATGAGACAGACTATGCATGGCGGGTGATTCTGGCAGAAAAAGAGCTTGTAATTGAAACAGAAAGGATGAGATCGACTGTTACAGAGAAGACGAAGAGTCTCAACTGCCAGAGAGGCTGAGGAATATCAGCATAACACCCAGTGATGTTGAATGTGTGTGAAGTGGGTCAGAGAAGATGAAGAGTTACCATGAGTATCAGGCAGAGCACTCGAGAGGTGGAGCATATGGGCACGGTGTGAGCATGCAGAGTGTGTCACACATTGCATGCACGAGGTGCAAAGAAACTATAAGTACAGAGTGCAGAGAAGAGATGAGGTTGTTGTTGCCATTGCTGTTGGAGTTGTCATGGTAGCTATGTAGAAGGATTGAAATGTGAGCTAGGAGGCAGAGCGCAGGTGTAGAAATACACAGTAGAGGAAGGTTGCACGGAAAGGATATGGCGTAGAGAGCATAAAAATGGAGAAGAACAGAAAATGCAAGGGGTGTGCAGAAGACACTGATGCAGGCAGAGTAGAGCAGTGTAACAGAACAATGACAAGATTGGTAGGCCATTGAATAACTTTATTTCGCTGTAATGAGTTGTAGTATCAAAGATTTATATCTTAGGGAGGTAAGGAGGTGCTCGGGAGGACTGTTGTCCTCAGAGGTTCAAGTGGGTGCTTGAACACAGGGAGTTGTAACTTCCATCTGGTTGCAGCTAGAGAAACCAGGGTGGCAGGGTGGTGCAAGGGAGAACTCTTGTTCTCTGTTATACAGGTTGGTGCCTGTATGATTGGAAGTTGGTGCTTCCATCCAATTGGTGCTGGAAACACTCAGGGAGTTGGTGCTTCCTTCTAGTTGGTGCTAGAGAAACTAGGGAGTTGGTGCTTCCTTCTAGTTGGTGCTAGAGAAACCAGGGAGTTGGTGCTTCCTTCTAGTGGGTGCTAGAGAAAATAGAGAGTTGGTGCTCTCCGCAAGTTGCAGCTTGCAAAACAGAGGTTATAGCCTCATTATGAGTTGGTGCTCATATGTATGATAATGTAAAGAATGTAACTATTACTTATCATATAAAGAAAAGAGGTTTTTACCCTGTATGGGTT
>JASDQU010100786.1:106361-179202 GCA_032191745.1 Picea mariana
CTGATGTATGGGATGTGGTAGAAACTGGATACATAAAGCCTGTTGTGCTAGCTTCCAAGGATGATAAGTTAGAATTTAGCTTTAATGCTAAGGGAATGAATGCTATCTTGAATGGACTTGCAGAAGCCAAGTTTGTGAAGGTGATGCATCTTCAAACTGCTAAAGAAATGTGGGAGCCACAATAATAGAGTCAAATCCTCTTTGTGTTCTTGGCAAACCCAATATAAAATCCATGCTGATTGCATCCCACGACCTCTCAAGTATGGAAAATGGTTGATAAAATCCTACATTCTGTCTCTTTCCTTTCGAATCCTGACAAATTCTACATTTATTTACAAATATTTTGACATCTGCTCACATTCCCGGCCAAAAATATGACTCATTCAGCTTTGCGAACGTTTTTTCGTGACCAAAATGTCATGCTAATCCTCCACTGTGTTTCTCCTTCAGCAAATTCTCCCTCATGGAGCATTTCGAAACACATAGTTGATTACATTTAAACAGTAATCCTTCCTGGATCATGTATTCTATCCATTGTCTTCTGTCTCTGAGAATTGGATTCTCAGCTGCTTCATACACCTCTTTAAGATCTGGATCATCTCTGTACATGTCCCTGAGGTCATCCAAACCCAGTGTTTTGACTTTAAACTCCTGCAATAGCAAACACTTCCTGCTCAAAGCATCAACAACTTTGTTAGTAGTTCTAGAAATATGTTTAATCACAAAAGTGAAATTTTGCATATATTCAACCCATTTAACATGTCTCTGATTCAACTTTTCCTGTTGAGTCACAAACTGCAATGCATGATTGTCACTGTACAAGACAAACTCCTTCGGGATTAAGTAATGCCTCCATTTCTTCAATGCCTGGATGATAGCATATAACTCCTTGCCATATGTGGATTACTTCACCTTTGCTTCATTCAGCTTCTCGCTGAAGTATGCTATCGACCTATTCTCTTGACTCAACACTGCCCCTATTGCAAATCCACTTGCATCACATTTCACTTGAAATGTCTTTTGGAAATCCGGCAACACCAGAATTGGTTGTTCCGTAATATTCCTCTTCAACAGATCAAAACTCTTCTCAACCTCTTCTGTCCAGTGAAAAGATTTGTGAATTTTCTTCACTATGTCCATCATCGATGCACTAATTCCACTAAAATTCCTCATGAACTTCCGGTAGAAACTAGCTAATCCGTGAAAAATTCTCACCTCAAATATGTTCTTCGGTGATGGCCAATTCTTGATCACTTCCACCTTAACTAGATCCATCCTTAATTTGTCTTCATAAATAACAAAGACAAAATAGATGAGTTTTGTCTTCATGAATGAGGATTTCTTCATGTTTATAAGAAACTTCTCTTGCTATAATCTCTTCATCATAATAGCCACGTGTTTTAGATGCTCTGCCTTTGTTTTACTGAAAATCAGTATGTCATCCAGATACACAATGACAAATTTCCCGATGAATTCTTTCAGGACTTCGTTCATCAACCTCATGAAGGTACTTGGTGCATTTGTTAATCCAAATGGCATAACAAGCCATTCATACAACCCTTCATTAGTCTTGAAGGCTATTTTCCATTCATCACCTTCCCTCATACGAATCTGGTGATAACCACTTTTCAAATCAATCTTTGAAAAATATTTTGCTCCACTTAAGCAATCCATCAAATCATCCATCCTTGGCAATGGAAATCTATACCTGATGGTTATGTTGTTAATGGCTCTAGAATCAGTACACATCCTCCAGCCTTCGTCTTTCTTTGGACTGAGTACTGTCGGAACAACACATGGGCTCAAGCTTTCTCTAACCAACCCTTTGTCCAACAAATCCTGGACTTGTCTTTTGACCTCTTCATTTTCTTGTGGCGTTAGTCTATATGCAGCTTTATTTGGAAAAATGGATCCAGGTATGAGATCAATATGGTGACTCACACTCCTGATTGGTGGAAAAAAATGAGGTATTTCGTCCACTATTATGTCAGCAAACTCTTCCAATAGTTCCTGAACCTCTTCTGGTAAATCGTCCACTCTTGTGTTAGTTAAAACAATTCTTAGTTTCCTAACCACAATGAACTGCAATTCCTCCTTCTTCTTGACCTCGGTAAGGAGTTCCTTCCCACTCATGAGAAGTACAATGTTACTAACTTCAGGTTTCACTTCCTTATCTTTGATTGGAAGCAACATATGAGTTCTCCCATTCCTTTCTAGGGTGTATGTGTTCATCCTTCCATCATGAATCACATTTCTGTCATATTGCCATCATCTACCTAGCAATAGATGACAAACATACATAGTAATAACATCACAGAGTATTTTATCATTATAACCTCCTATCTTAAATTCAACTAAACATTGTTTAGTGACATTTACCTGATGTCCCTTTTGTAGCCATGAAAATCTATATGGACTCGGATGTTCACTCGTCTCTAGCTCCATCTTTTCTACCATCTCCGTTGAAATGAGATTATCCGTGCTACTACTATCCACAATGACCTTGCATACCCTGTCCTTGGTTTTGCAAGCAATCCGAAAAAGTCTGTTTCTTTGGGTTGAGCTCTCCACCTCCTTCTCTAGTGTTAAGAGAACTTTTTGCATCATCAGTGATCTTCCACCTTCAGCATCTTCTGTCTCAACATCTCTCCTTTGTGCCTCAGCGATGTGAGTTTCTCCACTCTCTTTCTTTTTATCTAGACATTCATAAGATTTGTGTCCACTCTTTCCACACGTGAAGCATTTTATCACTCCACCTCTTCCTCTTCCTCTACCTTTAGTATGAGGAAAAGTATTATTATCAACATAATCTTCTCTCTTCTCAGCATGTTGTCCTCTATATTCAGCATATCACCCTCGCTGTGAGCTTCCACCTCTCTCAGTTTGAATATGAGGTTTCTTCCAGTCCTCCTTGGGTTTCTAATTTTTATCTTGGACAACTAATTTGCCCCTGGCTTGACTTCTGCCTCGGCCTCTTTGACCCTGCTTTCAGCTCAGCTTCTCTTCAGACTTTAGAGCCATATTATAAGCATCTTCCACCATACGGATGGTTACCATGCTCATCTCATCCTGAATTCCATACCTCAGGCCATTCATGTACCTGACAAACTTTTCATCATCGCTTTCCCGATGACCTGCCTTGATGTTCAGCCTGTAGAATTCTTCAGTGTATTTATTCACTGTCATCAACTTCTGTCTCAAGTTCTGCATCCTCCTGAACAGAGTAATCTGGTAATCCCTGGGGATGAATTTTGCCTTCATCTTTGCAATCATCCTATCCCAACTCCTGATTTTCTGCTTGCCTCTGCAGCGTCTATCAGCTTGTAGTTCATCCCACCACAATGCTGCATGTCCCTTCAATCTTGTGACAACAGGCTTGACCTTATTATCTTCCTCGACATCTTCATAGTCAAAGTAGGTGTCCAGGGCTCTAATCCAATCTAGAAGCTCTTCAGCATCTAGGTTTCCTTCATAAACTGGGATGTCCATTTTTGCTCTTGAACCCATTCTTGCAACAACTCTTATCAAGCGTTCATTGGAAGCATCTTCGGCTGCAACTTCTTCTTCTTCATGTTCAACTTCATTTTCACTTTCGGAATCACTAAGATCCCCAATACCGACTATGCATCTCTGTGTTGTCCCATATCCTCAAGTCTAGCACGTAAATCATGCATCTCTCTTTCCATGGCTGGGTCAGGCATCTGCCTACCTCTTCTTCTTGGTAATTCCCTTTCCTCTGGAGGATCGGGTGTTTGCATGTCTCTTCTTCTAGGTGGCATGGTGAAATTTTTCGTTTCCTTACTACAAAAAACAAAGAATCCTTTATGGGCTCTGATACCAAACCTGATGCAACATGCACCCTCTGCCTCGGCAAAGGCCTCTGCACTGACCTCCCGGTCTTTAAGGATCATTCTAATTTTTCTCTTGAGTCGGATTGGCTCCTTCAATTCTCCACTGGAATATTTATTTAATTTGACCCACAGGTCTTTTCTGCTCCTCATATCCTCTAGGCCCGATCACTGTTCTCTTCATGAAAAAAAAATATAAAATCGGGTCTCGGGGTTTCAAAATACCGATGTCACAACCCTTTCGTTTCCCGATTTCCTGATCTCTGATATCCTGAAGTACTTTGACTTCTGCTAGTCCCCTGGGCTAGACTTTTGGGTCCATACGACCTCCCTTTATATGACCGCAGTCCTATCACCTTTTGGGATTTCGGGGTTTCTGATGTCGAAGTGTATGTGACCTCTTGTCCTCAGGATCCCTGATCCTCCGAATCCCGATATGATGTCAACTAGGAACCCCTTTTTGACTTAGACACGATAAACGACCATGATCATCTACTAAACCAACGGCTCTGGATTTCCCTTGGGACTTCGCGATTTCAAATGCCGAAATTCATTTGTCTTCAATTTCCTCGATCTCTCAAATTCCGATTTCCAGATATGATTTCCTTTTTTGGGACTTTCCACGAAAGTCGAGATTATTGCCACACATCCTCAAAGATGGATGATCCTCATCACTTCGCAAACTTTGGAAAACAAATGCCTTTGGGTTCTTTCCCACGGGACTCTCAAAATTCCAATTCTCGATCTCCCGTTATGATGAGATGATGTCAGCTAGGCCCCATAACGGAGCTTTCCTTCTCATCGGGATTTCGAACTTCGCAGTTCTGAAATGTAAGTGTTTCCTGTCTTCAGGATCTGCGAAACGCGAAACGCCATCTTCTTCGGATTTCTGACATGCATCCCAAATGGATGGACGGTTTAGATCAAACCTTGGACTTCGCCAAATGCAAAGTCAAAAACACTCACCTATGTAAGCCCCAGTGTCTGAATCTCTGAATTGGATGATCGTGCGACACGCGTCCTTCCTTAGATCAATGGTTGTGATTCTTTCGCTGATTCAGGACTTGTAAAGTCTCGAACTCTTGGTCTCTAAACTTATGGTATGCCGATGGCTCTCAATCCCTGCCACGTGTCCCAACAGATGGACGGTTCTGATTTGTATCAGGGTTTTCACTATGGATTTCCCCAATCTCTTGTCCACGGGGTTTTCAATATTCTGAACCCCAATTCCTTGATACCTCGATACCTTTTGGGTCCTTCACTCATCTTGAGGGGCTTCAAACCCTCTGCAACTCCTGTTAGATCGGACGACTGACGGATAACTAGGCGAAGATCTGATGGTTCAAAATCTCCTGAGCTTGCACCTTGGAAACCCGGTTGTAACCTCCTTGCTCCTTTATCAGATCGGACAGTTGGTGGGACTTCACTAATCCTCTACAGAGAATTCTAACCGTCTATTTCTTCCCCCTGATGATTTCTGCAAAATGAACCAAGGATTCTTCCCTGGATTTATCCACCTGCGGCGCAAACTTCCGATGTCTTCTAATCACTCACATGCACCAAATTCTTGTACTGCTTTCAATAGTTTCAAAGGCTTTATCCTTCCTGATCTTGCTTATGACTTCGAGCCTTAAAGAAGACCCTTTCACGCACTCCTTGCGGCAACCTCCAAACACTTGAAGTGTTGAATGCTCTTCGAACCTACGCACTCCTACAGCAGCAGTCTCTCAATACTTTACTTAGGTTCGAAGCTCTGAGTTCTTCCTCAGCATACCCACTGCTTGCACGGCTCCTA
Organism: Picea mariana; assembly: GCA_032191745.1. Lineage (NCBI taxonomy): Eukaryota > Viridiplantae > Streptophyta > Pinopsida > Pinales > Pinaceae > Picea > Picea mariana. Next base: position 112,005 of record JASDQU010100786.1, read on the forward strand.
TACCTGAATACACCTCTCTGTGAGTATGAGAACAAACACTATCTCTCGTGAGCTTTCAGAGACAAACCTTTGAACCTTTTGTCAACACACTCCTTGCAGACAATTCAACTACACTCCTTGCAGGAACTCTTGCTCAGACAGAGAAACAATTGAAACTCATTTCACTTCCCTTCCCTCTCAAATTTCAAACATTGAACAAGAAATCATTCACACATAGTATAAAAGTAATTTCATGACAGGAAGAGTAAAACATTCAAGAGCATAACCTTTAAAGATGCATACATAGAGAATATATGGACACCATGAGTCTGAATCACAACTTCTTTGTATTAATTCAGAACTTCTGTAGATGGAGTCTACTACACAACTCTCTGCTTCTCTTCTATGCTCTCTTCTGATGCTTCCTCCTTTTATGTTACAATTACACAATGAGGGTGTCTATATCCGTTTTCCCTCCACTCCTAAAACTATCTCAACAGAGAATTCAAAGCTACCTACTAACATAAATGCTTTCTACCCACTATGGACGAGAGTGGATCACTCAAGGTCCTTTACAATATATAAGTACGCCTCTCCTTAACTATCACATTTAAGTTTGGCGCATCCAATCTTCAAAAGTTTTAAACAATTTATCATGTGCTCAAAATGTGTTGCACTTGTCCCATGCTCTCTTAACATTGACGATGCTCTTGCATCAAGAAGAAAACCATTTTGGCATTTCATAATTTTGGGTTCCAGAAGGTATAGGAGACAGAGAGTTTGGGGATAAGCCTTACGAACACCCGGTACACAAAATCGCGCTAAACGTTGGATCAAGGGGAAGAATCATAGCCGTTGATTTTCCTTGGAAGAGAAACACTAGTGTTTCACTATTTCGGGATTCGGCATATTGGGGACCTTGTTGACAAAGGGACGAGACATTAGTGCTAAGGAAGTCCCAAAGTCGTGAAGTGTGGAAAGACTTAGAGTGGACTTTTCGAGATTTTGGTAATTCAGGTTTCAGGATTCCGGGAGTTGAGAGGTAGAGTTGCACGTCATTGAAACTCTCGAAATCGTGAAGAGAGAAAATCTTAAATCAATGGAACAGTGAGTTGAGATTTCGATATTTCAGGTTTCGAAGGTTGAAGGGGTAAGGCACTTAGCAACGGGATTTCCGAAACCACGAAATTCAGTATCCCAAAAAGAAAAGAGAAAATTCCCAATGTCAGTTGGGTGTTGAACATGGAGTTCATGACCGATGAATAATCATGTGGGCATAACTCAGGAGGGCCTGCGAATTTTACTCAGAGTGAGTGAGTAAATAATTTCCCGAGAAGAATTAAGAGGGTCAGTCAGACTCTAAGGGCCGAATTTGAAAGATCCTGTGCGGAGTCCAGTCTGAGGGTTTAGGGATCTGTGACGGTTGTGGTATCTGAGCTTAGAAAGGTTTCCTTGCATTCTGTAGAATGAAAAATAGGAATTTTGTAGCCATGCCACCAAGAAGAAGAGACAGATAAATACCTGACCCACCATAGGAAAGGGAAATTCCAAGAAGAAGAGACAGACAATTGTCTGATCCGGAAAGAGAAAGAGAGATCCGTGAACTACGTGCCATGCTTGATGCCATGGAGACAACATAGAGGTGCATAGTTGATGCTGGAGACATCAGCGAATCTGAAAGTGAAAATGAAGCCGGAAATGAAGAAGTTGCAGCTGAAGACGCAACAAAAGAACGCCTATTCAGGGTTGTTGCAAGGATAGGTGCTAGAGAAAAAATGGACATTCCAGTATATGAAGCAAACCTGGATGTTGAAGAGCTTCTAGACTGGATTAGATCTGTGGATAAATATTTTGACTATGAGGATGTTGAGGAAAACATGAAGGTCAAACATGTTGTCACAAGACTTAAAGGGCATGCATCATTATGGTGGGATGAACTACAGGCTCACAGAGGCTGCAAAGGCAAGCATAAAATCAAAAGCTGGGATAGAATGGTTGCAAAGATGAAATCCAAATTCATACCCAAGGATTATCAAATTACTCTATTTTAGAGAATGCGGAACTTGAGACAGAAACTGATGACAGTGAAAGAGTACACTGAAGAGTTTTACAAGATAAACATCAGATCAGTTCATCAGGAAAGTGATGATGAAAAGGTTTCCAAGTATATGAATGGTCTGAGATATGACATTCAAGATGAGATGAGCATGATGACCATCCAAATGGTGGAATATGCTTATCATATGGCTCTGAAAGCTGAAGAGAAGCTGAGCCAAAAAAAAGGTCAGAGATGACGAGGCAGAAGTCAAGCCGAAGGCAAAATAATTGCCCAAGATAAAAATAAGAAACCTAAAGAAGAGTGGAAGAAACCTCAAACTCAAACTGAGAGAGGTGGAAGCTCACAGAGAGGACTGTATGCTGATAGAAATACTTTTCCTCAAACCAGAGGAAGAGGAAGAGGTAGAGGTGGAGAAATAAAATGCTTTACCCGTTGAAAAAATGGACATAAATCTTATGAATGTCCAGATAAGAAGAAATAAGGAGGTGAAACTCACATTGTCGAAGCTCAAGGATAGAATGTTGAGGAAAAATATATCGAGGGTGGAAGATCACTAATGATGAGAAAAGTTCTCTTAACGCCAGAGAAGGAGGTGGAGAACCCAGTCCAAAGGAACAGAATTTTTCGGACTGCTTGCAAGACCAAAGATAGGGTATGCAAAATCATCATGGACAGTGGTAGCACAGAAAATATCATTTCTATGGAGATGGTAGAAAAACTGGAGCTGGAGACTATTGAACATCCAAGCCCATATAGAGTTTCATGGCTACAAAAAGGACATCAGATAAATGTCACTAAACAAAGTTTAGTTGAATTTAAAATAGGAGGATATAAAGATGAAATACTATGTGATGTCATTCCCATGGATGTTTGTCATCTATTGCTAGGTAGACCATGGCAATAAGACAGGAATGTGATGTGATTCATGATGGGAGGAAGAACACATACACCCTTTAGAATAATGAGAGAACTCACATGTTGTTGGCAATTAAGGATAAAGAAGTGAAACCAGAGGTAAGAAACACTATACTTCTCATGAGTGGGAAGGAACTTCTTAAGGAGGTTAAGAAAAAAGAAGATACCCAATTCATTATGGTTAGGAAGCCTAGAATTGTTTTAACCAGTACAAGAGTGGATGATTTACCAGAGGAAATCCAGAATTTGCTAGAAGAGTTTGCTGATATAGTAGTGGATGAACTACCTTGCTCGTTGCCACCGATCAGAAGTATAAGTCATCACATCGATCTTATACTCGGAGCTAGTTTACCAAACAAGGCAACATACAGATTGATGCCATAAGAGAATGAAGAGGTCAAGAGACAGGTCCAGGATTTAATGGACAAAGAGTTGGTTAGAGAAAGCTTGAGTCCATGCGTTGTTCCAACAATGCTCAACCCAAAGAAAGATGGATGCTGGAGGATGTGCACAGACTCGAGGGCGATCAATAAGATTACCATCAGATATAGATTTCCATTGCCAAGGATGGATGATTTGATGGATTGCTTGAGTGGAGCAATTTTTTTTTCAAAGATTGATTTGAAGAGCGGATATCATCAAATTTGAATGAGAGAAGGTGATGAATGGAAGATGACATTCAAGACAAATGAAGGGTTGTATGAATGTCTTGTTATTCCATTTGGATTAACAAATGCACCTAGTACTTTCATGAGATTGATGAATGATGTCCTGAAGGATTTCATAGGAAAAATTTTCATCGTGTATCTTGATGATATATTGATTTTCATCAAGACAGAATCTGAACACTTGAAGCATTTGGTTACAGTGATGAAGACATTATAGCAAGAGAAGTTGTTGATAAATATGAAGAAATCATCATTTATGAGGACATAACTCATTTATTTGGTTTTTGTTATCTCTGCAGATGAGATGAAAATGGATCTGGATAAGGTAGAGGCAATTAAGAATTGGCCATCACTGAAGAGTATATTTGAAGTTAGAAGCTTTCATGGATTGGCTAGTTTCTACAGGAAGTTTATCAGGAATTTCAGTGGAATTAGCGCACTGATGATGGATACAGTGAAGAAAATACATACATCTTTTCACTGGACAAAGGAAGCAGAGAAAAGTTTCAATTTGTTGAAAAGGAAGATTATTGAACAACCAATTCTGGTGTTGCCAGATTTCAACAAGATGTTTCAGGTCAAGTGTGAGGCAAGCGGATTTGCAATAGGAGTGGTCTTGAGTCAAGACAACAGACCAATTGCATACTTCAGTGAGAAACTGAATGAATCAAATATTAAATATTCAACATATGACAATGAATTTTATGCAATCATACAAGCATTGAAGAAGTGGAGGCACTATTTGGTTCCTAAAGAGTTTGTTTTGTACAGTGATAATCACGCTTTACAATTTGTTACTCAACAGGACAAGCTGAACCAAAATCATGCAAAATGGGTTGAATATATGAAAATTTTTACTTTTGTAATTAAAAATATTTTTGGAACTGCTAACAAAGTTGTTGATACTTTGAGCAGAAAATGTTTGCTGATGCAGTAGTTCAGAGTCAAAACATTGGGTTTTGATAACCTCAGGGACATGTATAGAGATGATCCATATTTCAAAGAGGCGTATGAGGCATCTGAGAATCCAATTCTCAGGGACAGAAGTCAATGGACCAAATATATGATCCAGGATGGATTATTATTCAAGTGAAATCAGTTATGTATTCCAAAGTGCTCCATGAGGGAGAATCTGCTGAAAGAAAAACACAGTGGAGGATTGGTCGGACATTTCAGTCATGAAAAAACATTATTGAAATTAAATGGCTCATATTTTTGGCCAGGGATGAGGACCGATGTCAAAATATTTGTGGACAAATGTAGAATTTGTCAGCACATCAAGGGAAAAAGGAAAAACACAAGGTTATATCAGCAATTACCCATACTTGAGAGGCCATGGGATGCAGTGAGCATGGATTTTGTGTTGGGGATGCCAAGGACACAAAAAGGATTTGATTCGATATTTGTGGTGGTAGACAGATTTTCAAAGATGGCACATTTCATACCATGCAAGAAAACCAGCGATGCAACTCACATTGCAAACTTATTTTTCAAGGAAGTTGTCAGACCTCATGGCTTACCCAGAAGTATAGTTTCAGATCGAGACACCAAGTTCGTGGGACATTTATGGAGGACTTTATGGAAGAAGCTGGCGGAAAATTTTTCATTTAGCTCAACTTATCATCCTCAGACAGATGGACAAAAAAAAGTTGTAAACATAAGCTTGGGAGATTTGCTAAGGAGCCTAGTGACTGAACACCACAGTTAGTGGGATCACATTCTACCACAGGCGTAATTTTCTTATAATGATTCACACAACAAAAGCATATTCCATTCCAAATTGTGTATGGAATACAACCAAGAGGAGTTTCTGAATTGAAATATTTGGAACAAACTAAATTCATAAGTGCCAGTGCAGAGGATTTTGCAGAAGCGATGAAGGAGCTTCATAACCAAGTCAAGGAGCGATTGCAGAATTCGAATCAAGAGTACAAGCGTAGAGCAGATCAACACAGGCAAGAAATTTAGTTTGAAGTTGGCGATCTGATTCTTTCACATCTAAGAAAGGAAAGGTTCCCAAGGGGAACACATAACAAACTGAAAATGAAGAAGATTGGACCATGTAAGGTCGTGAAGAAATTTGGGGCAAATGCATATAAGATTGAATTACCTGATGAGATCAGAATTTCACTGATACTCAACATCTCGGATTTGTACCCTTATAGATCTAAAGAATATAGTGAACAGATGGAGGTTCAGTGGACTAAACAAATGCCTGTAGCTGAAATACCACAGATGGAAAGTATACTTGACAAGAGAGTCAACAAGAGGACCAGGAGAAAATAGTATTTTGAATACTTGGTCAAATGGAAGGGACATCCAATTGAAGATTCCAGCTGGGAGAATGAAGCAGAAATTCAGAAGCACGAACAAACCATGGAAGAGCTCATGAACAAGAGTCCATGAAAGTTTCCAAGTGAAGGAGTATGGTGCAGGAGCATTGTCAGCAAGAAGCAAGCGTGGAGGTCAAAGATAGCTGAGATGAACACCATCACATTTTGGCACATGTCAAAAACGTTTTGAAATGTTTTTGAAAGTTTGGATGCACAGACATTAATGAAATAGTTAATAAGGAGTACTTCCACATTGTAAATAGATCTTGAGCGATCCGCTCTCATCTGTAGGATGTAGAGGCATTTATGCATAGTTAATGAAAGTAGGTAGATTTAAATTCTAGATTAGACAATTTTAGGAGTTGGAGGGAAAACGACTATAGACACCCTCATATTTGTATGATTGTATCATTTAGATAGGAGGATTAAGCACATTAGCATAGAGGAGAAACAGAGAGTAGGAGAGAAGAATCCATGTACAGAAGTTCTGAGATTAATATATGAAGCTTTGAATTTGGACTCATGGTGTTCTAATTCTTTCTATGTATACATGTTGAATTCTATGCTTATGGTTGTTTTACTCTTTCTGTTGTGCATTTTCTTTTATGCTATGTATGTATGATTTCATGTTAAGTATTTGAAGTCTGAGAGAGTAAGGGAGTGAGTTTCAATTGTTTCTCTTCTTGAGTAAGAGTTCCTGCAAGGAGTGTAGTGAAGTGTCTGCAAGGAGTGCGTTGACAGAATTCAGAGTTTACCTCTAAAAGCTCAGGAGGGATACCATTGTTATCATTTCAACCRAAGTGCAAGACAAGCACAGGAGCCGTGCAAGGTGTGCACAAGCTGGTCGAGACCTTAGAACCTATAGACTAAGGTTGAGAGATTGAAGGACTGTTGTTGTAGAGTTGCACAGAGTCAAGAGATTCAAATATTTGGGAATATTTGAATAAGTGCCACAAAGAGTGCGTGCAGAAGCCTTCTAGGAGACTTGATTTTGCGAAAGGAATATCAGGAGGGTTAGGGCCTTTGAATCATTTGAAAGAAAGGTAGGAATAACGAGTAGTTGTGCAGAGGCTAAATCCCAGAGGAGGATTGCAGGTTTGACTTGAGCAGAAGGTTCTTTGAGGAGAGATTGAACAGTCTGAATGCTTAGAAGAGAACTCCCGAAATAGCGAGGACCGTAGGATTTGTAGAAGTTGCAGGGGATTTAAGTGTCAGACAAATCCACCTTCGAAAGGAAGTGTCAACGTGGACTATCGATCATGACCTATTCAGGCCGATAGATCATTTCGAGTATTCAAAGTTCGAGACTCCAAAGTGCAAACCAAACCCTTGGCTGATCAAGTTTCCAAAAGGCAAAAGGAGGTTTTGTGTGTGATGTCAAAGGGTGACGAGTTAAGAATTTCGAAACTTTGGAGTTTGGAGTTTCGAAAGTCCTGAGGAAGGTTGATCGGGACTCAGTTAGGAGGAGAGTCCGAAATTAGAGGCCACGATAGAGTATTTGTCGGCATTTCGGGGTTCAAGTTTTCGACATTCCCGTTGACAAGGAGAAGAACACTCCACATCAGAAATACCGAAATCGCGAAACGTGAAGGAAATTGTGGAAGTGTCTTTTGCCATTTCGGAAAATCAGGATTCAGGAATTCAGGGGTCGTAGTGACACAAGGTTAGGGTCGAGAGTTTCGAACTCCCGATACCCGAAATAGAGGGGGATGTTGAAAGGTGGTTCAAGTTCCGAAAGTACGGGAGAAGAAAACCATTTTGGCATTTCGAAATTTTGGGTTCTAGAAGGTATAGGAGACAGAGAGTTCAGGGATAAGCCTTATGAACTACCGGTACACGAAATCGTGCTAACCGTTGGATTCAGGGGAAGAATCACAGCCGTTGATTTTCCTTGGAAGAGAAACACTAGTGTTTCGGTGTTTTGGGATTTGACATATCAGGGACCCTATTGACAAGGGGACGAGACCTTAGTGCTAAGGAAGTCCCAAAGTCACGAAGTGTGGCAAGACTTAGAGTGGACTTTTTGGGATTTTTGTAACTCGGGTTTCGGGACTCTGGGAGTCGAGAGGTAGAGTTGCACATCATTGCAACTCCCAAAATAGTGAAGAGTGAAAAGTTGAAATCAGTGGCACGGTGAGTCAAGAGTTCGGTATTTCGGGTTTTATAGGTTGAAGGGGTAAGTCACTCAGTAACGAGATTTCTAAAACCACAAAATCCTGTATCCCAAAAAGAAAAGAGAAAATTCCCAATGTCAGTTGGGTGCTGAACATGGAGTTCATGACCGGTGAATGATCACACGGGAATAACACAAGAGGGCGTATGAATTTTACTCAGAGTGAGTGAGTAAATAATTTACCGAGAGGAATTAAGAGGGTCAGCCAGACTCTAACGGTTGAAGTTGAAAGATCCTATGCGAACTCCAGTCTGAGGGTTTAGGGGTCTGCGCCAGTTGTGGTATCAGAGCTTAGAAAGATTTCTTTGCTTTTTGTAACAGGGAAAATAGGAATTTTGCAGCCATGCCACTGAGAAGAAGATACAGACAAATACCTGACCCACCAAAGGAAAGGGAAATTCCAAGAAGAAGAGACAGATAATTGCCTGATCCGTCAAGAGAAAGAGAGATGCGTGAACTACGTGCCAGGATTTATACCATGGAGACAACATAGAGGCACATAGTTGATGTTGGAGACATCAGTGAATCTGAAAGTGAAAATGAACCCGGAAATGAAGAAGTTGCAGCTGAAGATGTAGCAACAGAACGCCTATTCAGGGTTGTTGCAAGGATAGGTGCTAGAGAAAAAATGGGCATTCCAGTATATGAAAGAAACCTGGATGTTGAAGAGCTTCTAGACTGGATTAGAGCTCTAGATAAATATTTTGACTATGAGGATGTTGAGGAAGAAAAGAAGGTTAAACATGTTGTCACAAGACTTAAAGGGCATGAAACATTATGGTGGGATGAACTGTAGGCTGACATACGCTGCAAAGGCAAGCAGAAAATCAAAAGCGGGGATAGAATGTTCACAAAGATGAAATCCAAATTCATACCCAAGGATTATCAAATTACTCTGTTTCGGAGAATGCAGAACTTGAGACAGAAATTGTTGACAATGAAAGAGTACACTGAAGAGTTCTACAAGATAAACATCAGAGCAGGTCATCGGGAAAGTGATGATGAAAAGGTTGCCAGGTATATGAATGGTCTGAGATATGACATTCAAGATGAGATGAGCATGATGACCCTCCGAACGATGGAATATGCTTATCAGATGGATTTGAAAGCTAAAGAGAAGCTGAGCCGAAAATAAGGTCAGAGAGGACAAGGCAGAATTCAAGCCAGAGGCAAAACAATTTCCCAAGACAAAAATCAGAAACCTAAAGAAGAGTGGAAGAAACCTCAAACTCAAACTGAGAGAGGTGGAAGCTCACTGAGAGGATAGTATGCTGATAGAAATACTTTTCCTCGAACCAGAGGAAGAGGAAGAAGCAGAGGTAGAGAAATAAAATTCTTTACCTGTGGAAAAAACGAACATAAATCTTATGAATGTCTAGATAAGAAGAAAGAAGAAAGTGAAACTCACATTGCCAAAGCTCAAGGACAAAATGTTGAGGCAGAAGATGCCGAGGGCAGAAGATCATTGATGATGAGAAAAGTTCTCTTAATGCCAGAGAAGGAGGTGGAGAATGCAGTCCAAAGGAACAGACTTTTTCGAACTGCTTGCAAGACCAAAGATAGGGTATGCAAAGTCATCATGGATAGTGGTAGCACAAACAATCTCGTTTCTACAGAGATGGTAGAAAAGGTAGCGTTGGAGACTATTGAACATACAAGCCCATACAGAGTTTCATGGCTACAAAAAGGACATCAGGTAAATGTCACTAAACAATGTTTAGTTGAATTTAAAATAGGAGGATATAAGGATGAAATACTATGTNTGCAAAGTCATCATGGATAGTGGTAGCACAGACAATCTCGTTTCTACAGAGATGGTAGAAAAGGTAGCGTTGGAGACTATTGAACATACAAGCCCATACAGAGTTTCATGGCTACAAAAAGGACATCAGGTAAATGTCACTAAACAATGTTTAGTTGAATTTAAAATAGGAGGATATAAGGATGAAATACTATGTGATGTCATTCCCATGGATGTTTGCCATATATTGTTGGGTAGACCATGGAAATATGATAGGAATGTGATTCGTGATGGGAGGAAGAACACATACACCCTGGAGAAGAATGGGAGAACTCACATGTTGTTGGAAATTAAGGATAAAGATGTGAAACCAGAGGTAAGCAACACTGTACTTCTCATGAGTGGGAAGGAACTTCTTAAGGAGGTTAAGAAGAAAGAAGATACACAATTCATTGTGGTTAGGAATCCTAGAATTGTTTTAACCAGTACAAGAGTGGATGATTTACCAGAGGAAATCCAGAAGTTGCTGGAAGAGTTTGCTGATATAGTAGTGGATGAACTACCTTGTTCGTTGCCACCGATCAGAGGTATAAGTCATCACATCGATCTTATACATGGAGCTAGTTTACCAAACAAGGCAACGTACAGATTGATGCCACAGGAGAATGAAGAGGTCAAGAGACAGATAGAGGATTTAATGGACAAAGGGTTGGTTAGAGAAATCTTGAGTCCATGTGTTGTTCCAACAGTTCTCAGCCCAAAGAAAGATGGAGGCTGGAGGATGTGCACAGACTCAAGGGTGATCAATAAGATTACCATCAGATATAGATTTCCATTGCCAAGGATGGATGATTTGATGGATTGCTTGAGTGGAGCAATTTTTTTTTCAAAGATTGATTTGAAGAGTGGATATGATCAAATTCGAATGAGAGAAGGTGATGAATGGAAGACAACATTCAAGACAGATGAAGGTTTGTATGAATGGCTTGTTATGCCATTTGGATTAATAAATGCGCCTAGTACTTTCATGATATTGATGAATGAAGTCCTGAAGGATTTTATAGGAAAATTTGTCATTGTATATCTTGATGATATATTGATTTTCAGAAAGATAGAAGCTGAACACTTGAAGCATTTGGCTGCAGTGATGAAGAGATTACAACAAGAGAATTTGATGATAAATATGAAGAAATAATCATTTATGAGGAAAAAACTCATTTATTTGGGTTTTGTTATCTCCGTAGATGAGCTGAAAATGGATCCGGATAAGGTAGAGGCAATTAAGAATTGGCCATCGCCAAAGAGTATATTTGAAGTTAGAAGCTTTCATGGATTGGCTAGATTCTACAGGAAGTTTATCAGGAATTTTAGTGCAATTAGTGCACTAATGATGGATACAGTGAAGAAAAGACATAAATCTTTTCACTAGATAGAGGAAGCAGAGAAAAGTTTCAATCTATTGAAAAGGAAGATTATTGAACAACCAATTTTGGTGTTTCCAGATTTCAACAAGATGTTTCAGGTCAAGTGTGATGCAAGAGGATTTGCAATAGGAGCGGTCTTGAGCCGAGACGACAGACTGATCTCATACTTCAGTGAGAAACTGACTGAAGCAAAGATTAAATATTCAACATATGACAAGGAATTTTATACAGTCATATAGGCACTGAAGAAGTGGAGGCACTATTTGGTTCCTAAAGAGTTTGTTTTGTACAACGATAATCACGCTTTACAATTTGTGACTCAACAAGACAAGCTGAACCAAAATCATGCAAAATGGGTTGAATATATGAAAAAAATTACTTTTGTAATTACACATATTTCTGGAACTGGTAACAAAGTTGTTGATGCTTTGAGCAGGAAATGTTTGTTGATGCAGTAGTTTAGAGTCAAAACATTGGTTTTTGATAACCTCAGGGACATGTACAGAGATGATCCAGATTTCAAAGAGGTGTATGAGGCATCTGAGAATCCAATTCTCAGGGACAGAAGTCAATGGACCGAATATATGATATAGGATGGATTATTATTCAAGGGAAATCAGTTATGTATTCCAAAGTGCTCCACGAGGGAGAATCTACTGAAAGAAAAACACAGTGGAGGATTGGCCAGACATTTCGGTCATGAAAAAACATTCTCGAAATTAAATGGCTCAAATTTTTGGCTAGGGATGAGGACCGATGTCAAAATATTTGTGGACATATGTAGAATTTGTCATCACGCCAAGGGAAAAAGGCAAAACACAAGGTTATATCATCCATTACCCGTACTTGAGAGGCCGTGGGATGAAGTCAGCATGGATTTTGTGTTGGGGATACCAAGGACACAAAGAGGATTTGATTCAATCTTTCTAGTGGTAGATATTTTTTCAAAGATGGCACATTTTGTACCATGCCAGAAAACCAGCAACGCAACTCACATTGTGAACCTGTTTTTCAAGGAAGTTGTCAGACTTCACGGCTTACCCAGAAGTATAGTTTCAGATTGAGACACCAAGTTCATGGGACATTTCTGGAGGAATTTATGGAAGAAGCTGGGGACAAATTTGTCATTTAGCTCATCTTATCATCCTCAAATGGATGGACAAACATAAGTTGTAAACAAAATCTTGGGAGATTTTCTAAGGAGCCTAGTGACTGAACACCACAGTCAGTGGGATCACATTATGCCATTGGTGTAATTTTCTTATAATGATTCACACAACAGAAGTAGAGGGCGGAGCCCATTCCAAATTGTGTATGGAATACAGCCAAGAGGAGTTTCTGAATTGAAAGATTCGGAACAAACTGAATTCAGGAGTGCCAATGCAAAGGATTTTGCAGAAGCGATGAAGTAGCTTCATAACCAAGTCAAGGAGCGATTGCAGAATTCGAATCAAGAGTACGAGCATAGAGCAGATCAACACAGGTGAGAACTTCAGTTTGAAGTTGGCGATCCGATTCTTGCACATCTGAGAAAGGAAAGGTTCCCAAGGGGAACATATAACAAACTAAAAATGAAGAAGATTGGACCATGTAAGGTCGTGAAGAAATTTGGGGCAAATGCATATGAGATTGAATAACCAAATGAGATTGGAATTTCATCGATATTCAACATCTCGGATTTCTATCCTTATAGATATGAAGAAGACAGTGAATAGACAGAGGTTCAGTGGACTAAACAAATGCCTGTAGTTGAAAGGCCACAGATGGAAAGTATACTTGACAAGAGAGTCAGCAAGAGGACCAGGAGAAAAGAGTATTTTGAATACTTGGTCAAATGGAAGGGACATCCAGTTGAAGATGCTAGTTGGGAGAATGAAGCAGAAATTTAAAAGCATGAACAGACTGTGCAAAATCTCATGAACAAGAGTCCATGAAAATTTCCAAGTGAAGGAGTATGATGCAGGAGCATTGTTAGCAGCAAGAAAGCGTGGAGGCGGAAGATAGATGAGATGAATGACATCACATTTGGCACATGTCAAAAACATTTTGAAATGTTTTTGAAAGTTTGGATGTGCACACATTAATGAAATAGTTAAGAAGGCGTACTTCCATATTGTAAACAGATCTTGAGCGATCCGCTCTCATCTGTATGATGTAGAGGTATTTATTCATAGTTAATAAAAGTAGGTAGATTTAAATTCTATATTAGATAGTTTTAGGAGCTGGAGGGAAAACGACTATAGACACCCTCATCTTTGTATGATTGTATCATTTAGATAGGAGGATTAAGCACATTAGCATAGAGGACAAACAGAGAGTAGGAGAGAAGACTCCATGTATAGAAGTTCTGAGATTATTATATGAAGCTTTGAATTCAGACTCATGGTGTTCTAATGCTTTCTGTGTATACATGCTAAATGCTATGCTTATGGTTATTTTACTCTTTCTGTTGTGCATTTTCTTTTATGCTATGTATGTATGATTTCATGTTAAGTATTTGAAGTCTAATAGAGTAAGGGAATGAGTTTCAATTGTTTCTCTTCTTGAGTAAGAGTTCCCGCAAGGAGTGCAGTGAAGTGTCCGCAAGGAGTGCGTTGACTGAATTCAAATTTTACCTCTGAAAGCTCAGGAGGGATACTGTTTTTCTCATTTCAATCGAAGTGCAAGACAAGAACAGGAGTCGTGAAAGGTGTGTGCAGGCTGGTCAAGACCTTACAACCTATAAACTAAGGTTGAGAGATTGAAGGACTACTATTGTAGAGTTGCAGAGAGTCAAGAGATTCAAATATTCGGGAATATTTGAAGAAGTGTTGCAGGGAGTGCATGCAGAATCCCTCTGGGAGACTTGAGTTTGTGAAAGGAAGCTTAGGAGGGTTAGGGCCTTTGAATCATTCGAAAGAAAGGTAGGAAGCACCAGTAGTTGTGCAGAGGCTAAATCGAAGAGGAGGGTTGCAGGTTTGACTTGAGCAAAAGGTTCTTTGAGGAGAGATTGAATGGTCTGAATCCTCAGAAGAGAACTCCTGAAATAGTGAGGACCGTAGGATCCATAGAAGTTGCAGGGGAGTTAAGCATCAGACAAATCCACCTTTGAAAGGAATATTCAATGTGGACCGTCGATCATGGCCTATTCAGGCTGAAAGATCATTTCGGGTATTCGAAGTTCAGGACTCCTAAGTGAAAACCAAAACCTTGGCTGATCAAGTTCCCGAAACACAAAAGGAGGTTTCGTGTGTGAAGTCAAAGGGTGACGAGTTCAGAATTTCAAAACTTTGGAGTTCAGAGTTTTGGAAGTCCTAAGGACGGTTTATTGGGACTCAGTTCGGAGGAAAGTCTGAAATCAGAGGCCGCGACAAAGTATTTTTCTTCATTTCGGGATTCGAGCTTTCGACATTCCCATTGACAAGTGGCAGAACACTCCACATCAGAAATACCGAAATTGCGAAATGTGAAGGAAATTGTGGAAGTGTGTTTCAGAATTTCATCAAATCAGGATTCAAGAATTCGGGGGTCATAGTGACACAAGGTTAGGGCCGAGAGTTTCTAAATCTCGATATCCGAAAACCCAAAATAAAGGGGGTTTTCGAAAGGTGGTTCAAGTTCCAAAATCCCGGGAGAAGAAAACCATTTTGGCATTTCGGAATTTTTGGTTCTGGAAGGTATAGGAGACAAAGAGTTCAGGGATAAACCTTACGAACTACCGGTACGCGAAATCGCACTAACCATTGGATCAAGGGGAAGAATCACAACCATTGATTTTCCTTGGAAGAGAAACACTAGTGTTTCGGTGTTTCACGATTCGACATATCAGGGACTGTGTTGACAAAGGGACGAGACACTAGTGCTAAGGAAGTCCCCAAGTCATGAAGTGTGGCAAGACTTAGAGTGGACTTTTTGGGATTTTGGTAATTCAGGTTTCGAGACTCCGAGAGTCGAGAGGTAGAGTTGCACGTCATTGCAACTCCCGAAATCGTGAAGAGGGAAAAGACGAAATCAATGGCATGGTGAGTCGAGAGTTTGGTATTTTGGGTTTTGGAGTTTGAAGGGGTAAGGCACTCAGCAACAAGATTTCTGAAACCACGAAATACAGTATCCCAAAAAGAAAAGAGAAAATTCCCAATGTCAGTTGGGTGTTGAACATGGAGTTCATGACCGGTGAATGATCACGCGGGCATAACTCAGGAGGGCCTGTGAATTTTACTCAGAGTGAGTGAGTAAATAATTTTCTGAGAGGAATTAAGAGGTTTATTCAAACTCTAAGGGCCGAAGTTGAAAGATCCTTTGTGGACTCTAGTCTGAGGGTTTAGGGGTCTGCGCCAGTTGTGGTATCAGAGCTTAGAAATATTTCTTTTATTTCTATAGAAGGGAAAATAGGAATTTTGTAGCCATGCCGCCGAGAAGAAGAGACAGACAAATACCTGACCCACTAGAGAAAAGAGAAATTCCAAGAAGAAGAGATAGACAATTGCCTGATCTGGCAAGAGAACGAGAGATGTGTGAACTACGTGCCAGGCTTGATCCCATGGAGACAACACAGAGGTGCATAGTTGATGCTGGAGACATCAGCGAATCTGAAAGTGAAAATGAAGCTGGAAATGAAGAAGTTGCAGCTGAAGACGCAACAGAAGAATACCTATTCAGGGCTACTGCAAGGATAGGTGCTAGAGAAATAATGGACATTCCAGTATATGAAGGAAACCTGGATGTTGAAGAGCTTCTAGACTGGATTAGAGATTTGGATAAATATTTTGACTATGAGGATGTTGAGGAATACATGAAGGTTAAACATGCTATCACAAGACCTAAAGGGCATGCAACATTATGGTGGGATGAACTACAGGCTGACAGACGCTACAAAGGCAAGCAGAAAATCAAAAGCTGGGATAGAATGGTCACAAAGATGAAAGCCAAATTCATACCCAGGGATTATCAAATTACTCTGTTTCGGAGAATGCAGAACTTGAGACAGAAACTGATGATAGTGAAAGAGTACACAGAAGAGTTCTACAAGATAAACATCAGAGCAGGTCATCGAGAAAGTGATGATGAAAAGGTTACCATGTATATGAATGGTCTGAGATATGACATTCAGGATGAGATGAGCATGATGACCATCCGAACGGTGGAAGATTCTTATCAGATGGATCTAAAAGATGAAGAGAAGTTAAGCCGAAAACAAGGTCAGAGAAGATGAGGCAGAAGTCAAGCGAGAGGCAAAATAATTGCCCAAGACAAAAATCAGAAACCTAAAAAAGAGTGGAAGAAGCCTCAAACACAAATTGAGAGAGGTGGAAGCTCACAGAGAGGACAGTATGCTGATAGAAATACTTTTCCTTGAACCAGAGGAAGAGGAAGAGGCAGAGGTGGAGAAATAAAATGCTTTACCTGTGGAAAAAATGGACATAAATCTTATGAATGTCCAGATAAGAAGAAATAAGGAGGTGAAACTCACATTGCCGAAGTTCAAAGATAGAATGTTGAGGCATAATATGCCGAGGGCGGAAGATCATTGATGATGAGAAATGTTCTCTTAACGACAGAAAAGGAGGTCGAGAACCCAGTCCAAAGGAACAAACTTTTTTGGATTGCTTGCAAGACGAAAGGCAGGGTATGCAAAGTCATCGTGGACAGTGGTAGCACATACAATATCGTTTCTACAGAGATGGTAGAAAAGATGGAGCTGGAGACTATTGAACATCCAAGCCCATACAGAGTTTCATGGATACAAAAAGGACATCAGGTAAATGTCACTAAAAAATGTTTAGTTGAATTTAAAATAGGAGGATATAAGGAAGAAATACTATGTGATGTCATTCCCATGGATGTTTGTCATCTATTGATGGGTAGACCATGGAAATATGACAGGAATGTGATTCATGATGGGAGGAAGAATACATACACCCTGGAGAAGAATGGGAGAAATCACATGTTGTTTCCAATTAAGGATAAAGAAGTGAAACCAGAGGTAAGCAACACTATACTTCTCATGAGTGGGAAGGAACTTCTTAAGGAGGTTAACAAGAAAGAAGATACACAATTCATTGTGGTTAGGAAGAATATAATTGTTTTAACCAGTACAAGAGTGGATGATTTACCAGAGGAAATCCAGAAGTTGCTGGAAGAGTTTGTTGATATAGTAGTGGATGAGCTACCTTGTTTGTTGCCACTGATCAGAAGTATAAGTCATCACATCGATCTTATACCTGGAGCTAGTTTACCAAACAAGGCAGCGTACATATTGATGCCACAGGAGAATGAAGAGGTCATGAGATAGGTCCAGGATTTAATGGACAAGGCGTTGGTTAGAGAAAGCTTGATTCCATGCCCTGCTCCAATAGTGCTCATCCCAAAGAAAGATGGAGGCTGGAGGATGTGCATAGAATCAAGGGAGATCAATAAGATTACCATCAGATATAGATTTCCATTGCCAAGGATGGATGATTTGATGGTTTTCTTGAGTGGAGCAATTTTTTTTTCAAAGATTGATTTGAAGAGCGAATATCATCAAATTCGAATGAGAGAAGGTGATGAATAGAAGACAACATTCAAGACAAATGAAGGGTTGTATGAATGGCTTGTTATGCCATTTGGCTTAACAAATGTGCCTAGTACTTTCATGAGATTGATGAATGAAGTTCTAAAGGATTTCATAGGAAAAATTGTCATTGTATATCTTGATGATATATTGATTTTCAACAAGACAGAAGAAAAGACATAAATCTTTTCACTGGATAGAGGAAGCAGAGAAAAGTTTCAATCTGTTGAAAAGGAAGATTATTGAACAACCAAGTTTGGTGTTGCTAGATTTCAACAAGACGTTTCAGGTCAAGTGTGATGTAAGTGGATTTGCAATAGGAGCGATCTTGAGCCAAGACGACAGATCGATCGCATACTTCAATGAGAAACCGAATGAAGCAAAGATTAAATATTCAACATATGACAAGGAATTTTATGTAGTCATACAAGCAATGAAGAAGTGGAGGAACTATTTGGTTCCTAAAGAGTTTGTTTTGTACAACGATAATCACGCTTTACAATTCGTGACTCAACAGGACAAGCTGAACCAAAAGCATGAAAAATGGGTTGAATATATGAAAATTTTTACTTTTGTAATTAAACATATTTCTGGCACTACTAACAAAGTTGTTGATTCTTTGAGAAAGAAATGTTTGTTGCTGCAGTAGTTCAGAGTCAAAACATGGGGTTTTGATAACCTCAGGGACATGTATAGAGATGATCCATATTTCAAAGAGGTGTATGAGGCATCTGAGAATCCAATTCTCAGGGACAAAAGTCAATGGACTGAATATATGATCCATGATGGATTATTATTCAAGGGAAATAAGTTATGTATTCCAAAGTGCTCCATGGGGGAGAATCTGCTAAAAGAAAAACATAGTGAAGGATTGGATGGACATTTCGGTCATGAAAAAACGTTCTCGAAATTAAGTGGCTCATATTTTTGGCCAGGGATGAGGACCGATGTCAAAAGATTTGTGGACAGATGTAGAATTTGTCAGCACACCAATGGAAAAAGGCAAAACACAGGGTTATATCATCCATTACCCATACTTGAGAGGCCGTGGGATGCAGTGAGCATGGATTTTGTGTTGGGGCTGCCAAGGACACAAAGAGGATTTGATTCGATATTTGTGGTGGTAGATATATTTTCAAAGATGGCACATTTTATACCATGCCAAAAAACTAGTGACGCAACTCACATTGCAAACCTATTTTTCAAGAAAGTTGTCAAACTTCACGGCTTACCCAGAAGTATAGTTTTAGATCAACACACCAAGTTCGTGGGACATTTCTGGAGGACTTTATGGAAGAAGATGGGGACAAATTTGTCATTTATCTCAGCTTATCATCCTCAGATGGATGGACAAACAGAAGTTGTAAACATAAGCTTGGGAGATTTGCTAAGGAGCCTTGTGACTGAACACCACAGTCAGTGGGATCACATTCTGCCACAGGTAGAATTTGCTTATAATGATTCGTACAATGGAAGCACAGGGAAGATTCCATTCCAAATTGTGTATGGAATATAGAAAAGAGGAGTTTATGAATTGAAAGATTAGGAACAAACTGAATTCAGGAGTGCCAGTGCAGAGGATTTTGCAGAAGCGATGAAGGAGATTCATAACCAAGTCAAGAAGCGATTGCAGAATTCGAATCAAGAGTACAAGCGTAGACCAGATCAACACAGGTGAGAACTTCAGTTTGAAGTTGGCAATCTGATTCTTGCACATTTGAGAAAGGAAAGGTTCCCAAGGGGAACATATAACAAACTGAAAATGAAGAAGATTGGACCATGTAAGTTCGTGAAGAAATTTGGGGCAAATGCATATGAGATTGAATTACCCGATGGGATCGAAATTTCACCGATATTCAACATATCAGATTTGTACCCTTATAGAGATGAAGAAGACAGTGAATAGACAGATGTTTAGTGGACTAAACAAATGCCTATAGCTGAAAGGCCACAGATGAAAAGTATACTTGACAAGAGAGTCAGCAAGAGGACCAGGAGAAAAGAGTATTTTGAATACTTGGTCAAATGGAAGGGACATCCAGTTGAAGATGCTAGTTGGGAGAATGAAGTAGAAATTCAGAATCATGAACAGTCTGTGCAAGAGCTCATGAACAAGAGTCCATGAAAATTTCCAAGTGAAGGAGTATGATGCAGGAGCATTGTCAGTAGCAAGCAAGCGTGGAGGCAGAAGACAACTGAGATGAACGCCATCACATTTTGGCACATGTCAAAAATGTTTTGAAATGTTTTTGAAATTTTGGATCCGTAGACATTAATGAAATAGTTAATAATTCATACTTCCATATTGTAAACAGATCTTGAGCAATCCGCTCTCATCTGTAGGATGTAGAGGCATTTATGCATAGTTAATGAAAGTAGGTAGATTTAAATTCTAGATTAGACAGTTTTAGGAGCTAGAGGGAAAACGACTATAGACACCCTCATATTTGTATGATTGTATCATTCAGATAGGAGGATTAAGAACATTAGCATAGAGGAGAAACAGAGAGTAGCAGAGAAGTCTCCATGTACAGAAGTTCTGAGATTAATATATGAAGCTTTGAATTCAGACTCATGGTGTTCTAATGCTTTCTATGTATACATGTTGAATGCTATGCTTATGGTTGTTTTACTCTTTCTGTTGTGCATTTTCTTTTATGCTATGTATGTATGATTTCATGTTAAGTATTTGAAGTCTGAGAGAGTAAGGGAATGAGTTTCAATTGTTTCTCTTCTTGAGTAAGAGTTCCTGCAAGGAGTGCAATGAAGTGTCCACAAGGAGTGCGTTGACAGAATTCACAGTTTACCTCTGAAAGGTCAGGAGGGATACCGTTGTTCTCATTTCAACCGAAGTGAAAGACAAGCATAGGATCCGTGCAAGGTGTGTGCGGGCTAGTCGAGACCTTAGAACCTATAGACTAAGGTTGAGAGATTGAAGGATTGTTGTTGCAGGGTTGCACAAAGTCAAGAGATTCAAATATTCGGGAATATTTGAAGAAGTGCTGCAAGGAGTGCGTGCAGAAGCCTTCTGGGAGACTCGAGTTTGAGAAAGGAAGCTCAGGAGGGTTAGGGCCTTTGAATCATTTGAAAGAAAGGCAGGAAGTGCTAGTAGTTGTGTTGAGGCTAAATCCCAGAGGAGGATTGTAGGTTTGACTTGAGCAGAAGGTTCTTTGAGGAGAGATTGAACGGTCTGAATCCTCAGAAGAGAAATCCCGAAATAGCGAGGATCGTAGGATCCGTAGAAGTTGTAGGTGAGTTAAGAGTCGAACAAATCCACCTTCGAAAGGAAGATTCAATGTGGACCATCGATCATGACCTATTCAGGATGATAGATCATTTTGGGTATTCAAAGTTCAGGACTCTGAAGTGCAAACCAAAACCTTGGTTGATCAAGTTCCTGGAACACGAAAGGAGGCTTCGTGTGTGAAGTCAAAGGGTGATGAGTTCAGAATTTTGGAACTTTGGAGTTTGGAGTTTTGGAAGTTCTGAGGATGGTTGATCGGGGCTCAGTTGGGAGGAAAGTCTGAAATCAGAGGCCATGATAGAGTATTTGTTGGCATTTCAGGATTCGGGTTTTTGGCATTCTCGTTGACAAGGGGAAGAACACTCCACATCAGAAGTATCGAAATCTTGAAACGTGAAGGAAATTATGGAAATTTGTTTTGGAATTTTGGCAAATCGGGATTGGGGAATTCGGGGGTCGTAGTGACACAAGGTTAGGGTCAATATTTTCAAACTCCCGATACCCGAAAACCCGAAATAGAGGGGGTTGTTGATAGGTGGTTCAAGTTCTGAAATCCTGGGAGAAGAAAACTATTTTGGCATTTCAGAATTTCAGGTTACGGAAGGTATAGGAGACAGAGAGTTCAGGGATAAGCCTTACGAACTCCTGATATGCGAAATCGTGCTAACCATTGGATCAAGGGGAAGAACCATAGCCGTTGATTTTCCTTGGAAGCGAAACACTAGTGTTTTAGTGTTTCAAGATTCGGCATATCGGGGACCCTGTTGACAAAGGGATGAAACATTAATTCTAAGGAAGTCCCGAAGTCGCGAAGTGTGGCAAGACTTAGAGTGGACTTTTCAGGATTTTGGTAATTCGGTTTTCGGGACTCCGGGAGTCGAGAGGTAGAGTTGCATGTCATTGCAACTGCCGAAATCGCGAAGAGAAAATAGCCAAAATTGGTGGCATGATGAGTCGAGAGTTTGGTATTTCGGGTTTCAGAGGTTAAAGGGGTAAGGCGGTCAACAACGGGATTTTCGAAACCACGAAATCTGGTATCTCGAAAAGAAAAGAGAAAATTCCCAATGTCAGTTGGGTGTTGAACATGGAGTTCATGACCGGTGAATGATCACGTGGGCATAACTCAAGAGGGCCTGTGAATTTTACTCAGAGTGAGTGAGTAAATAATTTCCCGAGAGGAATTAAGAGGTTAAGTCAGACTCTAAGGGCCGAAGTTTAAAGATCCTGTGCAAACTCCAGTCTGAGGGTTTAGGGGTCTGCACCAACATAGCATTGAGTGACACACCTGCATGATGGTGGCATGCACATAAGGAGGTAATTGAGGACTTGTATCAATGTAAGCGACTGATGCACATAATATTTGGTAGGAGTCAGCGGGATAGACCCTTACCAAAGTATGATGGAAGAGGGAACCCAAGACATCACATAAATTATTGTGTCATTAACTGGAGATTGGTACCACCAGGGGAATGGATGCATTACTTTATTCATACATTAGAAGTGATACCTAGTAACTGGTAGAAGGAGCAGGAACTGCGCAAATAAACTGTGAGTTGGGGCTCGGTGCAAAAGAAATTTATTAGGACATTTTCATTTGAAAGTGAGAATCCATGGGTGGATCTAGCATTACAGAGGATCAAAGGGAAGATATTTGAAGAGTATGGGGTAGATACAATGACAGTAGACAAAGATTACAGAAAAGAAACACTTGAACAATTAGTTTATTGTTATCAGGTCATAGAGGATGAAGAAGTAGAAGATAACCCATGTGGCATACATATAGTAGAAGGGGAAGGAGAAAAAGGCTTAGAAGGACCCCAATTACAATCATAAGAGTTCATTGCAGATATGAAGATTAAAATGGTCAATATTGGGTCTGAAGAGAAGCCCAAGATAGCCAACATTGGATATTACTGGGACAGTGAGGCAATGGAAAAGATAATTGAATTACTGTGCGAGTATAGTGACTTATTCCCAGCCACATTTTCATAGATTAAAGGGGTAACAAGAGAACTTGGAGAAATGAAGATACCCCTCAGACTAGATGCAAGACTATTTAGACAGAGACCATACATATTAAACCCCATCTATAAGAAGAAAATTAAGGTAGAAATTGAGAGAATGTTAGAATCAGGAATCATAGAGCCTATGGAAGAATCGGAGTGGATTAGTCCAATGGTGGGTCCAAGAAAAGAAGACTGGATGGATTATGATATGTGTGGATCTGAGGAAATTAAATGATGCATTCCTACATGATCCTTTTCCTATTCCATTTATGGATGAGGTTTTAGAGAATGTGGGAGGATAGGAAGTGTACTCCTTCACAGATGGGTTTTCAAGTTACCATCAAATTAGAATTTCTCAAGAGGATAGGTACAAAACTAAATTTGCAATAGAGTGGGGGTCATATCAGTACACAATAATGCCATTTGGTTTAAAGAATGAACCAACACTATTTTCCAGAGTAGTAGTAGCTGCATTCAAGGATTTTATACATAAATTTTAGAAGTTTATCTGGATGATTGGACAATATTTAGTTTATTGAAGGACCATGTAGAAATTCTGAGGTTAATGTTAGAGAGATGTAGGCAATATCATATTTTCCTGAACATTAAGAAATGTATATTTGGTACACCGTTTGACATCCTACTTGGACACATTGTATGTAATCAGGGCTTAATAGTAGACCTTGCAAAGATTAACATTATTGTCAATTTACCACCACCAAAGTTAGTGTGCCAGTTGAGAGAAACATTGGTCCACACAGGATACTATAGGAAATGTGTAAAGGGATATGAAAATATTACTATTCCCATGGAGAAGTTACTAAAGAAAGACATCAGGTTTCAGTGGAATGAGGAATGCCAAGAGAGTTTATACATGCTGAAAGAGAATATGGTGACAACACCAATTCTAAGCTTTCCAGATTAGACAAAATAATTTCATGCGCATGTGGACGCTTCATCCATTGCACTTGGAGAAATTTTGGCACAACCAAGTGAAGGAGACATTGATCACTGAATATATTTTTCTAGTAGAAAGTTCTCTGAGTCTAAGCAGAACTATAATACTACAGAAAGGGAAGGTCTGGATATGGTATATGTCTTACAAAAGTTCATAAATTATTTATTGGTTCAACATTTTATTATGTTTATAGATCATTCCGCTTTAAAATACCTAGCTAACAAGCCAGTGTTGGGGGGGAGGATCTGTATATGGTTGTTATTGTTTCAGGAATATGATTTTTAATTCATAGTAAACCCAGGGAAATTGAATGAAAGACTAGATCATCTATCAATAATTACTAATGGAGAGGAGCCAAAAAAGTTGGAGGAGAATTTTCTTGATACTAACTTATTTTCTATTCAAATTGATGATGATTATTTTGCTAACATTGTTGGATTCTTGAGAAAAGGAATAGATCCCAAATAATTTAATGTCATGGAGAAAAAGCAGTTTGTAGTGCACACTGCAGACTATCAGTTGATTACAGGTCATTCATACAAGCTAGGTGAAGATGGAATTCTGAGAAGATGTGTGATGGATCATGAATGTTCCATGGTGTTAGCAGAAGAACATGAAGGGATAGATGGAGGGAACTATGCAGGAAATCCTACAACACAGACAGTGTTGAACGCATGATTATGGTGGCCTACAGTACATAATGATGCAAAGGAATACTGTCAGACCTATGATCTTTGTCAAAGGGTGGGAAAACCATCCAGAAGGGATGAAATTCCACTTATGCCCCAAGTAAATTTACAAGTATTTGATAAATGGGTTGTGGATTTCATTAGACAGATTAACCCACCAACAAGGAGATCAGGAGCCAGATACATCATCACTATGACATAATACTTAACTAGGTGGGAAGAAGCAGTCCCAGTAAAGGATTGAAGCGCAGAAACTGTAGCACGGTTTCTCTTTGAGAACATGGTGACCATATTTGGATGTCCTAGATTTTTTTTGAGTGATCAGGGAACTCATTTTATTAACAGTACAATCGGAGCTATGAGTGTGAAATCATGAAGATGGGTGTCTATTTTGCTTGTTTTATGAGAAAAAAAAACTATATTTTCACAAGTTCTTCAACTTCCGGCATACAAAACTATTTTTTTTATTGAGAATTTCACTTTACAGTAAAAACAAAACTTGTGAAGAATTTTGTTAGATTTACAATGACCATTTTTCAAATTTGTTTTATTAAGATTTGATATGTCAATTTGACAATTGTTTAACAATATGTTCCTTCAACCTGAAAGGAATGATAATGAGTTATTTTTTCCTCCAACAATTTATCTATTATTAAACTTATGTTTTTAACAAACAAAATATACTACAACAATATACATAGACTCTATTTTATTATGACAATAATTTTGAATATAATGGATGAATATTATAATTTCTAGAATTTTTTGAAGTTGACCAAGATGAAAACGTTGCAGATTTTAGACACATGTTTTCCTCCACCTTGTATCTATCTTAATTTTTACTTAAAAATAAAATCTAAAAATACCCTTTTGAAAAGAACAGTTTAAGGATTATGAATATAATTTTTTATAAATTTTTCACTGTGCATTTTTAGAGATACAAATATTTCATTTCACTGAATCATAATGTCTGCTGAAAATATTATGCAATGATTTTTTTTAAAAATTAAATAAAATTAGATAAAATAATGAAAATGAAAACAAATTATAAGAATTGAAACTAGATTCAGTTTTGCAAATGCTGGTGTCATTTGTGAATCCAAATTTTGAGTATTTGTGGGAGTCTGCAACCTCCAAAGTTCAGGTAATCTTGGGGAAATTCTGTGGTTTCTGTTTACAGTCCCAATTTCTCATTTTCGGCCGAAATAATCTTTCGGTCGAAACAATATTATTTCAGCCAAAAGACTAAATTCTAATGGAAACCATCAAAACTAAATGGTTTCCAAGGTTTTCTGTCGAAAAAACCTTGTTTCGGCCGAAAGATGGTTGACCAAATTTCGTCAGTCGAAAAAAATGAAAAGACACGTCGTATCGTTTCATTTTGCGCCAAATCATATAAATACTCTTTCGGCTGAACACATTTAACACAATTCATCACTTGTTTGATGGTTTTCTAGAGCACCTAAACAAAGTTTCGAATCATCTTTTTGGTTTTTGTTGAATAAGGTAAATGATTTTTGTTCAATTTTTTATTGTAATAACAATTTATATGTTGAAAGATAAATGGTGAGCATTTTTTCAAGGTGAAGTCTTTGTTGAACATATCTTTTACAGATAACTATTAAATTCACGGGAAACAAAAGTTTGGGCAAGAGAAAATTTGATTGCACTCAAGATGATACTCTCGATAACAAAGGAAAGAGAATTATTGGAGAAAGAAACTAGAACGTGCAAATATTGAAGAAAGAAATGATGATAATGTAAATAGACGTTTTCAACAAGAAGAAGTCCAACCAGGTATGCATGCACATATTGTCTATATTAAAAGTATAGAATTCAAATTTAAAATATTGTTTAATATAATTGATTGTAATTACAATTTGATGTTTTTCAAAAAACATAAATAGATTTGTCTCATAATGTCGAAGAAGATGTTGAAACCGAAATTGGAGCAAAAGACGAATCACCTATAGGTATGTACATAAATTTAGATAATACAAGATGAACACTTGTATATATAGTTTAGTGAATTTATGTTCAGGCTTTGTTTTTTAATATAAACTTTAAATTGAAATATGCGGGAGAATCTATCAACATTGATGATGAAATATTAGAAAATGTTGATACTGACAAATTTGGGAAGAAAAAAGCTAAGCATTATATAAGATATCAAACTAAGAATATGTATAATACTTTTTTCAAAGATGAATTAGTAACAGTACAAGCTCAACTTTTACTCACTCTAATAAAGTCAAGAAAGTTAAAAGAAGCTACATCATTATTGGGTATTCAAATTTTGACAAAAGATACAAAGGTGAAACAAAATGTCTTTGACAATATCACTAATGTATTAAAATCTTTTGGAAAATCTCAAAAAGTAGATGTCAGTGTTGCACGTAGAGAGATACAAAAAACAGTTGTTTCATCTAGCAATATAAAAGATCGTTTGACATGACACATGGCAAAAACAATGAGAACGTCAAGAAAAACATTGCACAAACATAGAAAATTTCAATTGAAAATAGATGCAAATGATGAACTGGCTTGTTGGACAGTGATTTCTAGACAACCCTATAAATATAGACTTGTAGAAAATGTTAAAGAATTGGCCCGTAATTGTTGGTTGGTAGAATCACATGTTTCAACACATACAAGGGATGTGTTGTGACGAATAATAGCACGAAAAAAATATGAAAAACATCCAAAACATATATTGCCAATGACACAAATAGAATTGTTCAATAAGTTCAAAGAAGAGCACAAAGAAGTTAAAATTTCCATCAATACATTTGTGCAATAAAAACCATGGTTTGTTAGACCCATCATTGTTCGTGACACTTCTTGTTGTCATTATCATGTGGAATTCAAGTTGTATTACGACACTTTTATTAATTTTGGTAAAACTTTATGGCCAATTTCACCTCTTCCTTCCACATTTCGTGCTTTTATATATGATATTCTATGTGAAAGAGAAGGTGATGATTTATTTACAAAAACAAATGTGTTGGTGGAAAGAAATGTGATCTTTGTGGAAATATAAGTTTGTTTCACTCAAAGTATCATATTTATATGAATGATCAATCATTTTCTAATATAACAGTCAATTGGAAGAGATATGAATATATCAACAAGATGGCTCCACATTTTTCAAATGTTATTTCCAAAAGGGTTGATTTCAAAGTAGATAAAATATGTGTGATAGATTTTTTGAAGAAGATTGAGGAAGAAATTTATAAATACACCAAGCATTCACATAGAACTCGATGGAAAGACCTACAATTCAAACAATCCTGTGAAGTGTTTCCACCGGGGACAATTTTTTTTGTAGTTGATTTTACAGAGAATTACACATTCGCTGCACAAAAAGAAATACAGAGTGAATATTATCATTCTGATCAAGTCACAATATTTTTCCACGTTCTATATAGACATGCTCAACGGAGTCTTGATAACATAGAAATCACCAATGACAATCAACATGTTATTAAATAATATCACTTTTATATAAGTGATGATCGAGCACACGACACACATTATGTACAAAATTATTTTAATAAATTTTATGATTCATTGAAAGAATGTGAAATCAGATTCGTTCGACATTGAATATGGTCAGATGGGTGTGCGGGTCAGTTCAAATCTTCATGATCATTCTATTGGTTATGTCGTCTTCATAAAAAATAAAACATTACACATTGTTGGAATTTTTTTTAGACTGATCATGGAAAAGGAGAGCACGACGGTGCAGGGGCATGTGTAAAACAAGTACTTCTAAGGTATCAAATGAACCCTCATGCCGATCGATTTGAATCCGCTGAACAAGTTGTTGAATGGTGAAAAATGGAATTAAGCCATGAATATAATCTATCAAGGGATGTGCGCAAGTGTGTCTATATATACATGTTACACATGTACATGGGCTATTTTTATTTGAATGTGTTCAAATTTATATTCAATCTTCAATCATTTTCTTGAGAGATTTCAAGTTAAGAAGTTCTTGTCTTGTGTAGGTTTTTTCGATATGCTAGAATCCAAGATGTCAATAGATCAATCCCATATGACACCATTACAATACATGGGACACGAAAAATACATTCACTTAAAACAAAACGTTATCAAAATGTGTTTTCATTTGATAGAAGAAATGAGTCTTGTTTTTGTTTAGTTTGCATAGAGGACACAAAATCCATAGATATTTGCGAAAACAAAAATGCAGAATATGTTAAAGCTTGGAGACATACCGAACTTAATGTAAAAGGGAAAATTCCACTTGCAAGCTCAAATGATATGGAATCAACTGAAACTATAGTGTCAATTGATGGCGATAGAGTTTCTGATCTTGTTAGAGAAGGTAATTTTTATGTTTAAATTTTTTCAAATAACTTGTAGATGTACTTGTGTGATAATCTACCACGAACTATTTGTTTTCCAATATATCCAATTATTTTCAAGAGATGTCTTTTCCATGACTGCACCTGTAGACAACACTGAAAACGTGAAATATTATTTGATGCGATGCACAGAACAAAAGTTGAGGCTATTAGAAGATTTTGATGATAACGGTTTTATATATGAAAGATGATCCATTGTATTGAAAGGATATTTTTTTCAAGAAACCCATCAAATTGATACTCATGTTCACTTTCAAGACTACTAGTCAGATGTCACAAATTATCAATATAGTCATTTGGTATGTGCAACGTGCATAAATTTAATAGAAGTTCAATAACAAAAAGTTAAAAAATTGAAAATGTCCAAAGTCGATCATGAATGAATAATTGAAGATGGAATGCCATTACGTTTTTTTTAAACAAGTGACACATGTACATTCCAGAATTTTTTATTTTGCATTGAAAGTACATGTATTTATGAATATCTAGGATTCTAGAATCATTTTCAGTTTAGTTTACTTTCATGGTCCATTCAATTAATAAAAGTTGTATTTTCCATGAATTATAAAGTTTATCAAACCTTATTTACAATTTCATGGAAGAACCTATAGATTGTATCTAGGGAACCTAAATTGACCTATACTTTGAATGATTATACTTTAATCCTACAAATTATCCAAATCATATAGTCAAATCCTTTAATGCATGTAACCAATTTACTACATATAGGATAAATGCGTTCATTATTTGCAATTTGATTTTTCAATGATTTTTCATATGAAAATGATAACTTCATATCAAAACTAGGACCCATTTCCATGTCATTATAAGGGACTATTGATGGCTTAAAAAAACTTTAAATTCTGATAAATTTTAATATCAATATAAATTTTAATGAAGATCGCTTATATTAAATTTGATGACTCGTTTTGACTATTTTCATTGTTGGACTTATATTAAATTTGATGACTTGTTTTGATTATTTTCAACCATATTTCCAAATCAAACAAAATTTAAATTATAAACTGAGAGACTATAATTTTTATTTCACATTTTATTGAATATTTCATTGTGAAATTTCATAAGAAACCATAAAATTTGACGAACTATAAAATTTGTTTTTTATTTCACATTTTCTTGAATATTTCATTTTGAAATTTCATAAGAAACTACAAAAATTGATAATTTTTTTTGAAATCAAGAAAATAGTATATTGAAATTATTTCATCCAATATTTTATATAAATAAACATAGTGCAAGTGAAATCAAGACAAGACAAAATATTACATGAGTGATCTCAATATCTCTTCTATCTCTTCGTGTGTTTTTCTTAGCTATTGTTATCATCTTTGTAGTTTTCTCATAGTTGTTCATACGAGAAAGAAGGTGAATTCAAATACCATTAAAACCTTTCATTGAGATGTTGATGTAAATTGAGATTTTAATGTAAATGTGAGACCACGTCTCTCTTAAAATATCAAAATGATAAAGACCATGTAAATGTCCTAGGTTCAAATTCAAGTGTGTGTAGAGCCCCTTGTGTGTGTCTCTCTTACTTTGTAATATTTATAGTGGTTTTATTTATTCTTACATTTGTTCAAGTGGTTATTTCTTTCTATGTCTTCTAACCCATTGTTACACTATTTTTCTTAGTTCTTTCTTATTTTTTTTCACGTGAAAAGAATAATTTCACTGTTATTCTATTAGAATCAAATGAAAATTTTTGTTACATTTGGATCTAGAAAGTGATGATAAAAAACAATATGTAGTCTTTCCTTCCACATTTTTACATTGTAGTAAAGTTATAAAAAGTCATCTAGTGTCATATACAAAATTATTCAAAAAAGGGACATTTGTAAAGATCCAAGCTAGAAAATGTAAAATTTTTATGTACATACAACAGTTCTATCAACAATTTCTTTATAAAAGAGCCAGCCATAATTTTCTTTGAGTGCCTTTTTGGAGAGGTTGTCTGCTACTTTGTTGAACTGTCTATGTACGTGCATAAATTTGATATATTCAAATCTATTATTTAAGCTTCTGAACTTTTTTGTTACTTTGTTGAACTGTCTATGAACGTGCATAAATTTGATAGATTCAAATCTATTATTTAAGCTTATGATCTTGTCTTTCTAGTTGTTGAGATATATCAAGTTTAGGTTGGATTTGGAATTTATCCATTTGATAGTGACCTTGGAATCTCCTGCAACCATCAATTGTTTTATGGAAAAATAGGAAAGGAGTAATAATAATCCCCATAGGCCAAAGAGTTCATCTTTATGTTGAATTTCATCAGTCCACAATGAAATATGTTGAATTTTATCATGTGTTTTTGAATAGTCCATAGTGAACATAAATGGAAGCATTTAAATTAATACATAGTAGGATAGGCCCAAGAGTTCATCTTTATGTTGAATTTTATCAGTCCACAATGAAATATGCTGAATTTTATCATGTGTTTTTGAACAGACCATAGTGAACATAAAAGAAAGAATTTAAATTAATACATAGTAGGATAGGCCCAAGAGTTCAGCTTTATGTTGAATTTTCAGTCCACAATGAAATGTGTTGAATTTTATTAGTCCCCATAGGCCCAAGAACAGTCCACAATGAAATATGTTGAATTTTATCTATGTTTTTGAATAGTCCAAAATGAACATAAAATGAAGCATTTAAATTAATACATAGGAGGATAGGCCCAAGAGTTCAACTTCATGTTGAATTTTATCAGTCCACAATGAAATATGTTGAATTTTATCAGTCCCCATAGGCCCAAGAACAGTCCATAATGAAATATGTTGAATTTTATCATGTGTTTTTGAATAGTCCATAGTGAACATAAAAGGAAGCATTTAAATTAATACATAGTATAAAATTATTTAAGAGTTTGATGCTTAATTTAATGCATTGTAAAAATGAGAATATACAAAACATTAGTTCAAAAATAATAACTTTGCCACTTTTCTCCATCAACTTAGTGCAGACACCTTTGAGCATTAGTCAGATGACCACAATCTATCAAGCCAAGTCTTGAACCAAACCAAACCAAACCAAAGTTATTCTTACATTAGTAATGGTGTTTAACAGATTAACAACACAACAATTTTATTTCAACATTTACATAGTAAGGATAGAGACTCTCATCATTTTAATTTCATAGAGATCTCTATTGGTGAAATGGAAACGCCACAAGCCTACCATTTATGGAACATAAATAGTGGTGCAAAGAAGAAATGAAGAAAACACAAAATCAATGTCCTATAAAGACATAAGTTAGAATATGAAAACCATATTTATGTTATATAGCTAGCTTAAACAAGAAAATCAATATTACTAAAATAAGAACAAAGTATTATAAGCTTCATAGTGAAACTCTCATTGAACAAATCCTATAAAACGGTATCGTAAAACATAAATTAACCTTTTGAGAAATCAATTGAATTCCAAAAATATCAAATATATATATATATATAATCAAATTCTGAATAGTTGCATTGTCAAATACATAGGTTCCATAGGATGATAACAAAAACTAAGACATTTAACTCCAAAATTATGGACTCTAAGCCATCACTTTAAAATAGATCACTTCATACCTGCAATTCAAACCTGCAAAAAAAATCATAATTCAAAAATAAAAAATTTACAATTCAAACATGTGAAATAAAACATAATTCAAAACTTGTGATTAAAAAAAAAATTGACATACATGCCAAAAGAGTTAAGTGTAATCCTCCAACATACTCTTTCCCACAAAATATATTGTAAACATATTTTTCACCAAATAGAATTTAGACATTTGTAACAATAAAAAACAATAATTAAAAAAAAAATAACACATTTTAGCATATATATTGTAACTAAATATTAAATAAACAATAAGAAATAATAACATACCCAACCACAGTTAAAAAAATTTAAGATAGTTACTCTCTACATTAAGCATACATGATTTAAACAATTTGTAAAATCTTATCTAAAATATTAAAAAAAATTAAAGAGAAAAATTGTGTTCTTGGTAAAAACAAAATTGTAAGTTAGAGTTAGATAATAATCTGAAAATAAATATAGAACTGTGTATGAAGAAAGTTCACAAATCTCTATATTAAGTTATTCTTCTAATGAAATAATTATCTCCTTGTGGATAAAGTCCCAAATTCTTCAAGTGAAATTCTCCTTGTGGATAAAGTCCCAAATCCTTCAGGTGAAATTCTCATCCCAGGTGATGTTATTTGATCTTATTTACTCAGCAATAAAATACTAATCTCCTGAGCAGTAAAATACTTATCTCCTCTTCTACAGTGTTCATATAATCAAATTCCATAATGCCCTTTCAAATTAAAGGACTCATAAATCTCCATATTAAGTCATTCTTCCAAAAAACTACTTATATCTATAAAACTTCACAAATCTCCATTTTAAAAACCATTCTTCGAGAAAATACTTATCTCCTCTTTTTGCAGTGGAATAGATGTTCTCATATAATATTTCATGTACATGAAGAAAACACAAATCTGCACATGTATATTAAGTCATTCTTCAAAACCCATTTAAATCTTTCATCTTTGGGATGTATTCATATTACATATAATCAAATGATCTTTAAAATTATGTGTGAGATAGATCACATATACAATATCTGTGAGCTAGATCACATATACAATATGTGTGAGCTAACTCACATATACATATGCATAGCTTATTTGTAAATCTACTTGAATGTTGGTTTTTGTGGTTAGTAACCCATTTAGTTAAGAGTTTGACATACCCTGACAAGAAGGAATTTACTTTGTTGTATCTAGAAAACACAAATGTTCATACTATGTCATTCTTGGACAAGAAAGAAATGAATGCAATCGAAGAAAATTTAGAAACTTCCCCTTTTCTGATGTGGGATAGAGTATGCTCTCAAATAATCAAATGTTCAAGTTCAAAATTAGGTCTTCATCATGATCTAAACCTAAATAAGTTTGAATTTACACAATTTAATACAACAATAAGATTATATAGGGTTTCTATATATTTCAAAATAATTGATGAAAGCATTGAATAGAAACTTGGCTAAACTAAAAATTTGAGAAAACAAAAATTTGATAAAAATAAAAAACATACATTTATGAATCATCCTAAATGGACGCATCGTTCCCAAATATGGGTGCTTCCTCCGCTTCCTCATCAATCCTAATATCCCTCCCAAGCACACTCTCAGGTATTCTCTTCTCCACATTATCCTATATAACACATTTCAAAATTGAAAATTTGAAAAATTAAATTTAAAGGATTATAACACATTAAATTTAAATGATGTTAACACATTAAATGATACCTGTGAACTCCCACCCTCTTCAAACTATCCCAATGAGAATTGAGACAAGCCTCCCCAAGTAGTAGGAGATGGAATAGGGATATGTGAACAACACAACTGAGAACTAAATCTAGGATTCAATGTGTTCACATTTATACAAAATTATAAATGTTGTTGATCTCTTATTCAAAAGATTGGAGATTGAACAACTAAAGTGCTCATCTATGGATATTAGAAAACACATACATGATTTAACCCACCCAGATTTAAACTTATGGAATCAAGTCCCCTATTTATTGGAGATTCATTTAACATATCTCCAAACTAGAATTAATGAAAATAACAACTCAATTATTTCTATAGATACAATGGTATCTAAATTTAGAATTAGAAGTAACTATCCTAAAATGCATAAAACATTTACGAAATAGAACAGATACCAATCTATTGTTCGGGTCATCATTTTGAATTACCTTCTTCCAACCATCATGATGAAAGTTTTCATACTCCTTAACATATTCTACTGACATGGTATCTAACTATGCATCTATTTTATAAACAAATATGGCCTGGGAATTGGCTTCTGCTCACTAACGGTTCATGCCAACATCAACACCATAAAAAAACACTTCCAAATTTTCCCCGATTGCATTCCCAACCTCTTTTCCAACCTATGATATAGCTCGCAACTCTGAATGTCAAGCAAATTCCCTTGTTGGGAGTGGTACTAAAGGTTGTGGAGGCCTCGATAATGTCTCATTTCGATATGCCTATTTGCGATCATATGTTCATCATTTACCAGTCCCATAATAATCAAACGGTAGACTAGTATAATTAGGGCGTATGTGCATGAAAAAATATGCATAAAAGTGTCTTTCAAAATAGTGTGGAACCTCATCGTTCCACGACAATTTCACATTTTCCTCAAAAACTATGTTATACAGATGTCCTGCAATGTCAGGGTGCTTAAAATATTGCATATTCAACATCTTCCGCTTTGGCCCATCTTTGAAGTTGAACATCAAAATTGCATCTTATTTTGAAACTTTATTTTTTATTGCCTCCCATTTATCAGGGCCCCTCACCTTTGAATTTCACTGCCTCATTAGATCGACAAAACTGTCAGTGGTTGGTCCCATCTTTTGATATGCGTCCATAAATTTTTGCAATGAATGAAAAACAATTTGCAAGATTTTTTTACTCTTCTGATGGATTTCCAAGACCACCAAATCATTTTCCAACCTCCTTTTAACACCTGAGAATCGCTCAAGGTTCAATGCTTCAGTAATCCCTTCCCAGGGAAGTTCATCACCAACATCTGAAGGATAGGTGGACGCAGGCATGTAATCTTTTGTTTCTTGATAACACGGCCTCTTAAATCCACCTTCACCCTCTACAACAACATTAGAATCTTCATGAAAACCACACTCTCTTTCATTGTCATCCCTTGCTATAAAATCATTGTCTACACACACATTTGAAAGTAATTACAACATTTGACTTGACATAAATTTAAATACACAAAAATACAACAAAAATAAACAAAATCAAAGAAAATTACCAGAAATATTCTCTTGTCCTGAGGTATTCCCTACATTCTCAGATGTAGGAGTATCAATGCACAACCTATCTAAGAAGGATGCATCCATAGCACTTGCTTGAGTGAATTCTGTAGTTGATATATTCACAGACTCGTTTGAAAATCTCCTCTGAAGAGATTGTTGTTGGTCACTCAAAAACTCAGTCGAAGAAGGAGTTCCCCTTCTTCCTTCTTGGGAGAGCCTAGAGCGTTTGCGAGGAATGTTTGGAGAATCCTGTGTCGACATCTCTTCTCAATATCTATCCTTTGGAAATTAATGAAAAGTTAAGCACAAAACAAGTACGAGTTAATATCTCCAACATTGACCAACAAAAATTATGAAGAAAGAAAAAAACATTAAGACAAAATTAATAGAAATGTTCTTTAAGTTAGACACAATTATAATAGGGTGATGCATAACTCCACTACCCATGCCCATTTCAAATATATTTTGGTTCTTTAATATTAACACAAATAGCCTTGGTAAATCCACCAAGAGTACATGGGTCAAAGTCTGGTAACAGAGTAGCGGTTATATATATGGGCAATCATATTTCATGCATCCAACGGGTATGGAGCACAGTACATGAAAATAAACGATTAATTTTACACCATGTTTGGTTGGATGGAAGAAATCTTCCATCTACAAAGCAATGGAACTAAGTATCAACAAGTTTGTATTACACTTGGAGGGGGAATTAATAGAGAAAATGTATTATATGATTGCAAGTTGTTGGAATTCTATTTATGACAGACCTTTTTATATACTAAGCGTTTGTGATTAGATGATTTGACGCTACTAAACATTCATTTATATGCGGTTATAAAGCATTGTTTATATTCTTACAAGCCTTCTTCCAATGACCTCGTCAATGCAGGGGTTGATAATGGCCTCTGAATCATTTTGGTAGATCCATCCTGTCAGAAACCCCAGGGACAACCAGGACTTGGCTGGGTGATTCCAATGCTTGTGAAAATACAAAGGGTAATACATCACCATCTTCAACTAGTATCTTATCCAAAGTTTAATAGATACTCATCTTCAACTAAATTCTTATGTAAATACAAAGGTTAATAGATCATTAATAAGGGTCAATTATCTATTAGCTCAAATGCTTGTGTAAATGAGGCTTTGACATGAAATATTGATGTTTTTTATCAGTTTCTCTATCAATGCAAAGCGATTGTTACATATTTCGATGAATCTATTCTGGAGGTTGAGGGAATGACTTTAGTGAATATACTACCTATGTTTGAAATTTTGTTTCTATTTATAATAGTTTTATAATGGATATCATTGTTTTTGGGTTTCCTAGTAGCCTTGTCACACCTCGAGAATCAAACCTTCATAAAGTTTGACTTCTGCAAGTTCTTGGCAAATAAAATGTGTTATCACTTAAATTTCATCCGCAAATGGTTACAGGAATCTAGCATCTCCAAAACACCTATTAGTTCATTCATGGCCCCAAAAAATGAATTTCCAAAGGGGCAAACTATACAACTGTTTATAAAATCAACATGCGCTCAAAATACAAAGGAAGCGCGTGCACGCGCGCTAGTCAAAAAACACCGAAAAAGCGCATATGCCTCTGATGTGCGTTTGTGTATGCAAAAAGCCACGGACACCTAAGAACGGTGCATTTATGATTCTAGTCAGCCTCCAACCCACTTCTGGTTCATCTCCTAGGCCGATTTGACCCTTGAATCCAAACTGAATCCGAGTGGGGGGCTGGTCAAAGACCTAAGGGTGCCCTAAAGGCCCTCTTGTTTACACTACAAACCAGTTGGATATTGCCGCAAAGATTTACTATAAAAAGAGGCCATCGGTGCACTATATTTTCAAGAATCTATTTGTATTCTTATGTTTCCTCTATTCTCCTACAACGAACCTCTTTCCTTCTTGGAGCATACTAGCATCATTTCATTGATTTATTCACCTCACCTCTTGGGAGAATGAGCTTTGGATTTCTTCAACATTTCCTTTCTAGTTTGTTATTTGTAAGAATATCTCTCTCATAGGTGATTCAAGAGCCATCCCTTGGTGGAAGAGGGGACCCATAAGTATCCCTTTCTCTTTGGTGTTTTTCCACTAATACAATCTATCCATTGGTGGCATGAATATTGGTCAATTGTTTAGTTGATTTTGGTTCTAATTTCTGTATGCACTTTAGTTTTATTTCTTTAGTTGTTATTAGCTTAGTTGTTTATTTATTTCTTGTGCTTCATGTGTCTAACTCTTGCACTAACTTTTGTCATGTTCAGCTAACCCAACTGGACTTGCAAGTGTCCCTCTTTTGCTCATTCAAGTGACGAAAAAGATACAATAGATTGGCGACCGTACTGGGGAAGATATCATTTCCCTCCCTAATTGGGTTGTTTGAGCACTTCTTTTTTATTTATTTAACTTGCAGGGATCATAACCGTCCCAAGAATACCTGCAAAAATCCAAATTCAGAGATGGAATAGGAGAATTTCATCCAAAATTTTCTTCCTGACCACATATCAGAATGTGAGTGGGTTTTTTAGCACACAGGCATGTCTTTCGAGCATGTGCGCCAACATCACTGTGTTTCTTAGCTCATTCTTCACACCGTGAGCCAATAGGTCATTGTTTATTTGCACATTGGTGTCACATGCACCTTTGTCTACTCTGCAACCCATACACCTGTCCATAAATTCAACATTGTGTCGATTTGTTGTGATATTTTGTAGGCCCCTGGCCTTCTAAGTCTTGATTCTATGGAATTTGTAATATGCACCACATTTAGATTCCCTCTCCACATGAAGGGTTAGTCAAAACATAGGCACTTAGGAGGTTAAAATCCATATTTCTCCTCTTTTTTATTTCATTTTTTCACATGGATGGCTTGCTTTGATTGTAAAATTTAAGTTGGAATAATTCACTATCACATATATAAACACTTGCATTGGGACCAGAAATCAAACTTCAATCATTGAATATGCTCTTCTCTCGCACCATAGAGCAATCTTGAGAATCAAAAAAATGATTGAGGGGAGATTTCATCTCCCTTAAAGACAAAAATCCTTAGGAGAGGACAATAGCCCCCCTAGGGCTCCTCTTAGTTTGTTTTTCAAACATCTTATATTTGTAAGGGACCACACATGCCCACATGCTACAAAATAGGATAGTTTTGAAGCTACTTTCTTAGTTTACATCACTAAGGGAGTTTAAATATTATTGTAATGGGCCCATACATGCCCACATGTTCACAATCTAGGATAGTCTTTTGAATATTTCTTAGATTAAATCACATTAGGGAGTTTAAAGGATTGGTAAGGACCCATATGTCCACATTCTAGTTCTCTAGGGACTTTAAAATTCCACAAGGTTGTACTAATGGCATCTAGTAATATAGGTAATCAAGACTTGTAAGGACCACATGAAGTCCACATGCTGCAAGGTGACACCTAACTTATTAAAAATTTGGAAAATTTTATCACTTGCTCACACACAAAGTCACTACTCTCTCACATAGTTCCATCTTGAATTGTGCAGGTTGAAGTAAGTTTCCCCCAAAGGGATTATGAAATGCCCCACCCTTTTCTTGAGGAACTATACACTCCCACTTAATTTGAATGATATTGGTTAACACCCTCAATATCTAAAACAACCACATCTAAATTTTTCTAAAAACTCATTAAGTTTTCCTCCACAGGAGGTGCCTAAAGAAATTTTTTAGTCTAGGTATGATTTCGGGGATAGGCATCCAAATAACTCTCTATTATCTGCTTCTCACATCTTCAAACATTATAAGTTGACAAATAGGGAACTTTAAAATCCTCCAAGTCAAGTGTTCCTAACACCATAAGGCAAGGAGATACCTATGAAGGGTCAAAGACCGAGGTCCAGTTGTTCTATGTGTCCCCCCTTGAGGCACCCACCTCTTGGATGTAATCCATTCTGTGACCCATTTCTGAGGCCAAAAATATAAATGTCACACTTTGACCGAGGTACCTAGTGACCAAATTTTAGGACATCTACCCAGGTGGCAATTGTGGGTTGCAATTGCACCTTGATTGGATTTTGTGTGGCTATTGGGAAATATAGCCAGCTCTTTCGGGATATGGACCCTCTACCCCTCATTATAATTGATTGTTTCATCCATCACTAGTTCATGTTTCGATGGCTTTAGACCCCACTTTTGAGTGCTATTGGAAGGTCCAGTGCTATTTGAGAGAAAGGAAGTTACGTCTTTTTAGGACACAAGATTGTTTTTGTCTTTTTTCTCCCACGTGGACAAAATCCACCTACCCACATGTATGCTTCTTTTCTATTGATTTATGTATGATGCTCTTGTGATTACATGCGATTGTAAGATATATTGTGAAGGTCCAAGTTATACAAAGTCTCTTGTTTAATTATTTCTCTCATCACCATTTGCACACATCTTCTTTTCTATTCGGACATCATAGGGGACCCACAGAATCCCCGTCATTCCAAACGCTTGTTGAATCTCCCTCCTATTCTAGGGGGGTATCCTAGTCTTTCCAACTCATCGGCTCAACCCTCTCACACCCCTATTGTCTTGTGATTAGTGTTTCTTGGTTCCAATTTACTTGGGTCCAATTCCCAAGGACAACTGTCCTCTAGATTTTCTTTATAAGGAGGTGGGGGGGAAACTTCTTCCCAAGGGGGAAGTACAACCCCAATCAAACCCCCTCAAGGTTCAGGTACACAAACCACTCATGCCATGGCTGGAAATAATCTTCCACCTCCACTCCATATGCCATACTTGGCCTCCCTCAACATACCGGATTTGAGCAAGCTCGCCAATGATCCTATATTGCATGACCCCACATGGCCTGTAATGCCTACTAAACTAACTTCGGACATTCCGAAGTTTGAAGGCAAGGTGGGAGAAGATCCTGCCAACCATGTCATGACCTTCCACCTATGGTTCTCTTCAAACAACATCATGGAAGAATCCATCTGATTAAGTTTATTTCAATGCACACGCACAGGCCCATCAGCCAAGTGGTATGTAGACGAGAAATCAAGGTCCCACATGACTTTTGAATCATTGACCAAAACGTTTTTGACCTTCTTTCAACTACCAATCCACCATGACAATGGTCTCAAACTATTATCTGAGTTCAAACAAACCTCAGCCACACATATCACTGACCACATTCATGAATGGCATCGATGACATGGTTTATGTAAAGATGAAACCACCAAGCAACAATGCCTCGATTGGTTTCTCAGATCACTCGTCCCCCTCCTTGCCAAAGATGTGGCCTCCACCTTGCCCTAGTATGAAGAAGAAGCCATCATCAAGGCTCAACAGTATGAGCTCATTTATTCACATTCATGATACTTATATACAGTACTACCTGACGCCCCGAGACCCGTACCATTCAACCAAGACAAACCTAGAATGTCTCACTCAGCAAATGGTTTGATCAGTACCACAACACACCACAATCTGTACGTCCAACCACCACCTATGTATGCTACACCCTAACATCCACCAATATATAAAGGACCTTCTTATTACCCTCCTCCCCCTTATCAACCTCCATACTCTACTTTACCCCCTCCACCCATGAGTGGACCCGCATCAACACCCATGATGCGCCCGACTGTTCAACCAAGTTCTGGTACCCCCTCTACCTCAGCTTACACCCTGAGAACTAGTGAAATAACTGTGCCTTCCTATGTACCATACGGATCATTGCCACAAAATAATATTTACTTTCCATTTCCTGGTCCTCCACAACCCATGGCTCCACCAAAAGGACGACTACATGTTGGGGTTAACTTTGTTCAACCCTCTCCCATTCAACAATTTCAAAATTTTGAACAACTGAATATGAAAAATCTGGCCCATCAATTGAATAATGCCAAGAATAAAGGGAAAAAATGAAACAATAATAATCCTAGACCAGGGGGAAACAACCCCCAACAAAACCAACCTGCTGGGGGAAACAAGAACCAGGGGAACCATAACCCCCAAGGGGGAAATAACAACAAACGCCAAGGGTGGAAAAATAACAATAACCTACAGACAAACTTTTCATGTGCCCTTTGTGGTGAGTATGGCCATTATACTCACCATTTCCCCCAAATTTTTGACTTTAACAGATGAAGAAATCCGTGAATGGACGACGTCCCCAACACCACCTACCCCTCAGTAGGCCCCACAATAGTATGTGCAACAACCACCCCTAGTGGTGTTGAAAAACCCTATTCCACACCAAGGTGTGATGAATACCCAACAAGAGATGCACCATTCCCCACCACAGATGGGACAGTACCAAAACCCTGGGACTCCCACAGATCGCAACATCCTCCTCACTAAAGAAGAAGAGATTCTTCTACAAACACACAATCATCATTATAGCACACCCCCTGAATCTACTCCTACCACTTCGACAAAAATTCCTGTTACAATCAGACCACCTTTGATGATTCCACACCCTAACACTGAACCACCCCTTTGGATTCCTCGCATCCCATTATAACGGAATGTCAACAACCCTCAGGCTAGGGTGGCACACAATTACAGTCTGTTCGATGACTTGGGACAATCTCCTGCAACCATGTATGTCTTGTAGGTCCTTCAAAATTGTCCCACTCAATGGAATTCATTACTATCCTCCTTGGGGGCAGTCGACCCTGCTGAAACTAGACTCATCATATTTGATCTAGATAGTGGAGAACCCCGCCTCCCCACTTTGGTAGCTTTCCAAATACTAGTCAAAATTCAGAACGTCACAGTTCATCAATGTATCATTGATGAAGGTGCCTCCACATGCATCATGTCCAAAACTATATGGCATAAACTCGGATCCCCTAAGCTAATACCATCAGCCATTACTTTGAGAGCTTATGATGGATGATCATCCTTTCTTGAAGGGCTCTTTCAAAATGTCCCCGTTGAACTCAGGGGAGAGACCATCCTTATTGACATTGAGGTCATCGATGACCCACTTGATTACAATATCTTGTTCAGATGTAGTTACATGTATGTTATGAAGGAAGTATCCTCTTCTTTGTTTTGAACAATGATGTTCCCCCACAATGGGAATATCATCACCATCCATCAAGTTTCACATTATGAGCCTAACCCTTCCTCCAACATCGATAACATCCTACCTTTTGTCCACACCAATTTCAATGCCTACCCACTCATCGATATTGGTCCCAGAATTTTCAAAGATCCATCATTGCTAGGTACATACCACGAAGCACCCCCACTCATATACCGCTCAGCTCAAGTATGTGTCATCTCTTCCAATGGAAGTAACACTAGACATACGATTCCTCCCACCAAGGCTTCTTCACTTCCTGATGTCTTGCTAGTCGCAGAAATCCCACCTCAAGAATCCTTTGAGAACTCTCCAGCACTACTTGTTCCTAATGTCCCTCTCCCCCAGGGTCACATCCTAGTTTGGGAGATAGTCCCCCAAGATGTTACCCAAATCCCCTTCTTCTACCCGCCACTGGGCATACAAGATTTCCAGGTAGTTGAAACACTTACCCTCCCTAACATGGTTCTTTCCATCTCGGTTTGGTATCTTCACCCACCTGAGATGGTCCCTCAACCATCCCTCCCTCCCTAAACCAAGGAAACCCTAATGCAGAGCCNCCCCCCCCCACTAGTCAGCACCACCTCTACAACTAGGGGTAGAAGGAATAAGAAAGAGCCCACTGCTCCACTTCCCCCTCGAGTTCCACCTCCTTGCGCACTATGTGAGAAATAAGGACACCCCACCAATTTATGTCCCTCTCTCCCCGAGATATGCAATTTAATTCAACTCCCTCGAGAAACCACATCGCTCGGCACTTTATCCATCACACCTAGTTCTACCACCACGTCCCCTACTACAGGTAGTAAAGGGCTGCAAACCAAATTTGCATGTGCCATCTGTTCAGAGTATGGACATTACACCCACCATTGCCTTGCGCTACCTCAATTTCGACAAACGCTAACAACAATATGCCAGAGATTTCATCAAGAACTCCCTCCATCCACGTCGTCAAGAACCCATGTCACTGAGATCCATTATGTCATGACCTCAGTTAACGAACGAAAGAGATGTCCTTTCTCTCTTTGTGAATCCCTTGATCATTTCACATACCCTTGTCCTATGATCATTGAATATAGGCACCGACAAATGGCCCTTATTCAAAATACTACACCCACCGCACTTATAGTGACACTAGTGATTACCCCTACTCCATATTCAGATATTTTTCATATTATCTCTCCTGAGCCAAAGGAACTTCCCACTCCTCCATGATTCATGGATAACCTATATGAGGATTTTCCCCCAAATCCTCCCAATTCTCTAGTTCATTTTTCCACAGAAATCTTACGCCCGACCAAAATATTTAACCCACAATATCTCAATATTTGGTTTATGTCGAGCAAACCAACGCAAAATCCTTGTACCACCCCCTCTATCTCTTCACCACTGGAAGACAATCACATGGTGACACTCTCCAATGTTACTCCCCTGGATCCCCTATATTCTCGCTAGTTCCACTGCGATGAAGATATCCTCAAGGAATTAACTTCACCTGATTAACGATGGAATGCGCTCCATCACAGAGTGCTCTTTCTCTCACAAGAAGCCTTTGGGCCTCCTAGCCATGACTCCATATACGCAATTGAAAATAAATATTTTATTCCATCTGTGCATATAGACTGGTTCAACAAACCTATCCCTACCCTTGACACTTTTGAAGAAGGCAACATGGCCAACATTTCCCCCACTGTCAAAATAAACATTTCCATCAAACCAACAATTGTAGAAGAAATCACCATTGGCACTACATGCTCTCCTGAAGAACTTACAACTTTCAAAGCTCTCTTCCAGGAATACTGGGACATTT
Source organism: Picea mariana (assembly GCA_032191745.1). Classification (NCBI taxonomy): domain Eukaryota; kingdom Viridiplantae; phylum Streptophyta; class Pinopsida; order Pinales; family Pinaceae; genus Picea; species Picea mariana. The sequence continues at coordinate 156,864 of JASDQU010100786.1, forward strand.
TTTCCTGGTCATATATAGAGATGCTCGACCTCGATCCTTCTATTGTTAAACATCATATAGACACATGGCCTGATATCACATCTATGCGACAAAAGCAACGCCCACTACACCCATCCAAAGAAGAGGCCATTAAAGCCAAAATTGAAAAATTACATGCTACAGGGTTCATATACCCCATCGCATATACGTCATGGGTCTCCAACCCCATCCCTGTCAACAAAAAATAGGGCATTATTCGCGTTTTCACTGACTTTCGTGATCTCAATAATGCCTGTCCCAAAGACAACTTCCCAATGTCTTTCATCAACCAAATTATCAATGATTATGCCAACCATGAAGCCTTGTCCTTCATGGATGGTTTCTCTGGCTACAATCAAATTCAAATTCATCAAGCAGACCAGTACAGAATCACATTCACTACCCCATGGGGTACTTTTCCATATCATGTCATGCCTTTTTGCCTCAAGAATGTCGATGCGACATTCCAACGGGCCATGACATACAATTTTCATGATTTGGCTCATATCATCCTTGCATACTTGGATGACCTCACCGCTCAATCCAAGAAACACACTCAACATCTAGATGACTTACAAGTCGTCTTTCAAAGGTTTCATCAGTACAATATCCACTTGAACCCCCTCAAGTGTGTATTCTGTGTCACTGTTGGATGCCTCCTTGGGTTCATCGTTTCTCAATGCGGCATCACTGTTGACCGCCTAGAGGTCCAAGCCATTACAGAAATTCCACCACCTCGGAATTTATGCCAACTACAGATCCTAGAAGGCAAAGCTAACTTTTTATGCCACTTTTTCCCTGATTACGCCACTCGTGCACACGGTTTCCTTCGCTTTCTATGTCACGATATCCCATTTTGATGGGATGAACATGCCCAAACCACTTTTGATGATTTAAAAGCACCTCTCTCCAATGCCTCCTTCATTATTCCACCTGACTATGATCGCGACTATATACTCTACTTATCGACCTTAGTCATCTAAGTAGCAGGTGTTCTCGTCCAGCTAGGGGATGATGGCCACGAGCATGTAATTTAATATATTAGTAAAATATTTCAGGGCCACCCCTGAAGTAAAATCATGAAGAGAAGCTCACCCTTTCAGTTGTCCTTGCAGTCCAGAAACTGTGCCATTATATCCTGCATCGCACTACCAAAGTCATGGAAGATTCCAACCCCATGCAATACTTGCTCAGTCGCCGAAAAATTAATGGCAAATTTTCCCGATGGATCATCATCCTTTAGAAGTATGACCTTGAATTTTCAAATCCCAAGAGAAATAAATCCCTCATCCTCACTGAAATGATTATGATTTTCCCCTCGGATACTACCAGTTCACCTGTCAATATGGACTTCCTCGACGAACACCTCTTCTACATCCCCTCGGATGATCCCTGGTACGGTGACCTCCTTGTCTACCTTCGCACATAGAAGTTTGAAACCCATCTCTCCTAGGATGATCATCGACGTATTCACCATTAGGCCCCTCAATATCTCCTATCGACGACATCTTATATCGACACCATACTCTGTCGATGTTTGACCATCAATGAAGCTGACAAAGTTATGAATGATTGCCATAGCGACGCTTGCGGTGGTCACCTCTCAGGGATTTCCACTACCCAGAAAATCATTCAAGTGGGCTACTTCTGGCCCACATTATTTCAAGACTATATCCATGCTATGAAATAGTGTGACAAATTCTAGATTTATGCCCACAAAGCACAAGTACCACCCGCTCTTCTACACCTAGTCATCACTATCGGTCCCTTTTACAAATGGAGCATTGACTTCATGACTTACAAACCTCCATCCAAAAATGAACACAAGTACATTATCATGGCAGTCAATTACTTCACCAAGTGGGCCAAATCCATGCCCACCTTCAACAACACCATTGACAGCGTAGTGCATGTTTTCATCAATCACGTGATTTCCTACTTCAGAGTACCACTACAACTAGTCTCTAATCATGGAAAACACTTTGAGAATGAGCTCTTCATCGAAGTTTCCTCAAATTTAGGCTTCTCTCATGAGTTTTCCTCCCCCTACTACCCCCAGTCCAACAGACAAGTAGAGGCAGTCAACAAGGTCCTCAAAACCATTTTGTAGTGTAATGTCAACAAACATAAAACTAATTGGCATCATTTGTTGTTTTCTGTGCTATGGGCTTATCTCTTTATAGTTAAAACTGCCATTGATTTTACACCATTTCACCTCGTCCATGGGGTCAAAGCCACTCTCCCCACCGAGTGCGAAATTCCCACTTTATGCACTGTCATCGAGATTTTACCTGACACTAATCCAATGGATCAGTGCTTGCTAAACTTAGAGAAGGTAGATGAAGACCGTTGATATTCATTACAAAACAATGAGGCAGGAAAAAAATGGTCGAAGGGGACCTTTGACTGCCATGTCAACCTTTGCTCATTTAATGAAGGATACCTCATCCTTGCCTACGACATCACCCATGATACCCTCAACCAGAACAAATTCGAGTCCTTATGGCATGGACCTTATATCATCCAACCCTGCCTCACTAAATACCATCCTTTCAAAGAACCCATCAACAGGTTGTACCTAAAAAACAATTACGCCTAGGTGTAGCCACTCTACACTAGGATTTTTCCTTTTGTACACATTTGTAGATTTTTTAGTCTTATTGTTTCCCCCATGCCTTATGGATGATCTACCATTTGTGTTATTGAAATATGACTCCGTCATTGGCCTACCACATCGGTTACGCTGACGGGGCTAGCCGATGGACATAGAATCTTGCTTCTACCGCTTGGGCCCTCTATTCCCCCTCATAGGAATTTCTCCACTCCAGCAACATATGTCCGGGCTTAGCAACTAATAACCAAGAAGAATACACAGTCGTCATTGGCCTCCTTGCCGAGGCTAGTCACCGCCATATTTATCACCTTAGTATCCTACTAGATTCCCAACTCAAGATCGATTCCCACTGCATCAATCATGGCTCCCATGCACCAGGCGCATCTAACAAACCTCTCGAGTGCAACATAGGCACCCTCTCCAAGAACCAAGCCACCAAGATCGATCCAGAGGAAAAATCCCCTGAGTCAGGAGCCTGACACCTATTGAGTTGCCCCATCATCTTGGTGTATAGCATAAATCCCCAGGAAAAATTTTCTCCACCTAGTGCCCTCTACATGATACTCAGTTGACCACCATTGATCTTCTGAGTAGCTAAGGATCCATATACCCTCACAATCATCATTGTGATGCAATGATGCATAAGGGAATCCATCTCCCCAATACACACTACCGAGCCTGACATAAATTCCTCCTCAAAACAATACGTTTGTTCCATTTCAGCTAACTGTCCATCCCCCGACACCAGGGGATCAACAAGTAGGGCACTTCCTAGAAACAGGAGCCCAGTTAAGAAATACACATCCTCCGTCGCAAAGAATGGGAGATTCTTCCCCCACACAATGAATCACTGCAGATCAGTGCTCCACATAGATATCACAAACTGTAGCAGGTACTCTTGTTCCCATAGCAGTGAGCAGTCGAAGAACTTTAGAAACCCACAGGTTGCCAAATGTCCCCGCACACCCAGCTCCTCATCTATCACTGCCTCCCTAAGGTGCTCCTAGTCCCTCTCCCTCCAATGGACTGGAATCCTGAACTGATCACCTACATCCACACAAACAGTACTTGATCAGACATCACAAACCATAAAAATGCCAAATCTCAAAAAAGACAATTTTTTACACCCCCTCAGCTTTGCCTCGTGTGTGTGGTTGTTTCCCCCATGGGCGCACATAGGTGCACGCCTGTTCTTTGCACATTTGTGCATCATTGCACAATTGTTGAAGAAACAGATACGCATCAATGCGCACCTGTTAGACACACAGGTGTGCATTCATGCACACCTGTTCGCTACACAGTTGCGCACACATGCGCAACTGTCAAAGAAAAAGTCGTGCATGATTGCTTAGTTGTACTTCGAACAGGCGTGCATCTGATGCATGCCTGTTTTCTTCATTCAGGCTCCCCCATGCATGATGGTCTTAATTAAATCCATGCACCCAAGTGTGGGAATCCTTCGATCGCCTGCGCACTTGGGGGCCCACTCTCACAAAATCTCCCAGTCCAGCCATCCATATGACCCTGCCCAAAAAATGAAATACTAACTGCTACGCCGGAGGATGAGACCACTAACCTGGTTCTCGCAAATCCTAGATCGGCTAGTTAAAAATCCTAGAATCTCCAAATCTCCTCTAAACACCTCTCATCAACTCACTATGGCAGTAGGTACAAATGAGGTGGCATTATGGGCCCTACAACTATGAGCTTTGGATTTCTTCACCATTTCCTTTCTAGTTTTCTATTTGTAAGAAGATCTCTCTCATAAGGGATTCAAGAGCCCTCCATTGGAGGAAGAGGGGACCCATAAGTATCCCTTTCTCTTTGGTTAATACAATCTATCCATTAGTGGCATGAATATTGGTCAATTGTTTGGTTGATTTTGGTTCTAATTTTCTTATGAACTTTAGTTTTGTTTCTTTAGTTGTTATTAGCTTAGCTTTTTATTTATTTCTTGTTCTTGATGTGTCTAACTCTTGCAGTAAATTCTGTCTGGTTCAACTGACACAACTAGACTTGCAAGTGTCCCTCTTTTGCTCATTCAAGTGACAAAAAGGATACAACACAATGCACCAACAATTTTTAAATTTTAGGGGTACCAGGTCATTCAAGTACCAGTCTCACTTGATCCATATGTTAATCCATCAAAACTACTCACATATGGGTTATTTTAATTCTAGGATGGTGAATGACCAACCAACATGTTTCTCTCCCAACCATTGAGTGGCTACCTATGGTAAGAGATCATGTAAACTCTTTTATGTAAGTGAAGATTTTTTGCAGTATGTAAACTCTTTTATGTCTATATTAGACTTTATTATCTAAAATGAAGTATTCGTTATAATTGTTCTTTTATTCAAAGGGTCACTACAATTGCAAAAAAAAACCAAAGTGGGAGACTGGTTCCTTTTTGAACAATCTACTATGATAAGAGTCTATGGTTTGGAAGAGAAACCATTTCAAAAGTGAGTGTTGAATTTGGTTGTTCTAGAGACTGAAAAAAGTGAAATTCAGTTAGTTGTTGACTAAAAAGCCAAGCATATTACATTAAATGTTTATCGGATGAATTTCAAGGAAAAACCAAATCTACATAAGTGTATCTATTCTGGAGGTTGAGAGAATGACTACAGTGAATATACTACCTATGTTTCATTGTTTGTTTTATATTTGTTGTGCTATATTAATGCAGATTTTCCATAACATATTACAATGTAATATGTCATAACATATATTACTATATAACATATTACATTGTAATATGTTATAACATATTACATTGTAATTATATGTTACATTGTAACATATTATTTCATAGTAGCCTTGTCACACCGTAAGAATCAAACCTTCATAAGGTTTGACTTCTGCAAGTTCTTGGAAAATACAATGCACCAACAATTTTTAGATTTTAGGGATACCAGGTCATTCAGGTACCAGTTTCACTTGATCCATATGTTAATCCATCAAAACTACTCACATATGGGTTATTTTAAGTTTAGGATGGTGAATGACTAGCAAACATGTTTCTCTCCCCACCATTGAGTGGTTGCCCATGGTATGAGAACATGTCACTAGTGAAGTTTTTTTGCAATTTGTAAACTCTTTTATGTCTATATTAGACTTTATTATCCACAATGAAGTATTCGTTATAATTATTCCTTTAGTCAAAGGGTCACTACAATTGCAAAACAACACCATAGTGGGAGACTAGTTCCTTTTTGAGCAGTTTACTATGATAAGAGTCTATGGTTTGGAAGAGGAGCCATATCAAAAGTGAGTGATGAATTTGGTTGTTTTGGAGACTGGAAAATTTGAAATTTAGTCAATTGCTGACTATAAAGCCAAGCATATTACATTAAAGTTTGATGAGATTAGTTTCAAGGACAAGCCAAATCTACACAAGTAGGTCACTCATGTCTTACATAGAGATGTGACCAAGACTCATGCAATATGAAGAAATTGAAATAGGCATTAATCAAAGTGGAGAATTAGCTTCAAGGCAATATAAAGTGGTTACTACAACAAGGAATTCAGTAAAATAATATTTATAACATATGATACTATAATATTACATATGTAAAAATGGATTTATAAATTGAATTCCTTAAGATTTGAAATTTTTTATAAAATACAAAACGTTTGAAATAAAAAGTTGGATAGTTTGAAATTTGTATGAAAGTTTTATAAAATACAAAATGTTTGAAATCACTGTGACTTGTCCGCGGGGAAAAATCCATGTGTCCAAGCCATGGGTATTCCCACGACTTAGCTACAAGGTTATCCCCTTGCAGCCAACTCAAAGCCAATTTTAATAAGAGATTATCTATGCACAGAAAAGAAGGGCATTTGAATCTAAATTTTTAACACCGGAGTGAAAGATAGTCGATTCGGCTCCTGGCTGACTTCTCAGGCACAAACTAATCACTTAAATGCTTACTCTATTCTTAATATTTGATTATTAAATGTCTATATCAAATTTAAAAACTTAATATTTGATTGTTAAATGTTTATATCAAATTAACTAAATCCATATTGTTTATAAATTATTTATTAATGTCTATATCATAATTCCCATTTTTAAGTAAATACATATTGTTTATAAATTTAATGTTTGTGTATAATGAACATATAAACATGTAATTTTTAAATTGTCTTCCTATTTTATTTTAAAATTTTATAAAAAATAAAATAAAATGTATGTTTTAAATTTTTTTCATTGTATGCATATTTTACAAATATTCCTTTACAAATTATAAGATGGACAGTAATGTACATTAAGGAATTCCATAATCAACAATCTGTAAAACAATATTTATAACTTATGATACTCTAATATTACATATGTAAAAATGGATTTATAAATTTAATTCCTAAAGATTTGTAATTTTTATAAAATAAAAAATGTTTGAAATAAAAGCTTGGACAATTTGAAATTTTAATGAATTTTTTATAAAATACAAAATGTTTGAAATGACTGTAACTTCGTCGTAGGGGACTAACCATGTGGCCTAGCCATGGGTATGCCCATGGCTTGGCCACAAGGCTGGGCCCCCGCAGCCAAGTCACAACCAATTTTAATAAGAGATTATTTATGCATAGAAAAGTAGGGCATTTGAATCTAAATCTACACCAGAGTGAAAGATAGTCAATTCGGTTCCTGTCTGACTGCTCATGCATAGACTAATCACTTAAATGCTTACTCTATTCTTAATATTTGATTCTTATATATTGTTTACAAATTATTTATTAATGTCTATATCAAATTCCCATTTTTAAGTAAATCCATATTGTTAATAAATTTATTGTTTGTGTGTATAATTTGAACATATAAACATGTAATTTTTAAATGATTTTATAATTTGAACATATAAACATGTGTATAATTATAAATTATCAAATTATTTTGTATATGTAGGACATGTAAAGCATAGGGGGGATTTGCTTACCCATTATCATTAGGTCTCACTAGATGGTTTCAAGATGTGTTTTGTCAATCTAGTCCAAATATAAATTACTCGTAGCAAAGAATATTTATTTCTCTTGTTATTAAATGAAGAACATAGAAAAATGCAAAACTTGGTGTGAATTACATAATCATGTTAATCATTGAGTTTTTGAATGAATTTTTTGTTTGAGGCCTCAACTAAGGGAGCATATATCTTGGAATCAAATCCAATATAGGACCATCCATGCCCAAAGTAGTGTGGTTGGATGAAATACATTCCATGTTATTTTCCTTGCATCAACAATCAAAGGTATTGTCTCCTTGGGAAAATTGGCATTCGTAAATGCAAGGTGTCTAAGGGATTGAGGGAATTTTATCTGTGTACACGCAACAAACATACCATATGCATTCACTTGTTGAGAAGTAGTGCAATGGTATTCAAGGTGTTATAGATCAAGGGATCCCATGGATTTTATTTATAATATGAGAATCCCATCTATTAATGACATCATTTCATGTGTATGACTCCTTCAATCAAAGGTATTGTCTCCTTGGGAAAATTGGCATTCATAAATGCAAGCTGTCTAAGGGAATGAGGGAACTTTATTCTTGTACAGAAAACAAACATACCATATGCATTCACTTGTTGAGAAGTGATGAAATGGTATTCAAGGTGTTATAGATCAAGGGATCCCATGAATTTTATTTATAATATGAGAATCCCATCTAATAAGGACATCATTTCATGTGTAGGACTCCTTCAATATCCTCAATATTTTGAATAAACTTTATAATCTACTTGCATTATTAAAACCATACAACCAACATTTTATATCATCAAAATATTTTGAATACATTTTATAATCTAGATTCACATTATTAAAAACCTACAACCAATGTTTTGTAGAATCAAGTGCAAAATTATTGAAAACAACATAACTTATGAAAGGGTTAATATAATTTAATGGTAAACAAGGCATTGTAAGAAACTTTGTAAGATAATTAACATATATAGGGACATATTCTATAGAAAAAATTGAATACCCTCAAGAAATTTCCACACTCTATGAGTATTCCCTTTGATTTTATCATTTTAATTTATTAATTCTTCTTTACATAATCAACAACTGACTTAGAGCATCTCCATTGACCTCTACAATCGAATTTTTGAATCTAAGGTTTTTTTTTTATACCTACTATATCGATACATTAAAGCTACAATGTGAAAGACAATGGTTGGATTTCCCATTCGAGACTCCCTAAAATGAACAACATTAGATTTGGCCCTTAAACAAGCACCATTAAAATACACACTATTTATATAGATTAATTCCCTTCGTCGTGGTATTTGATGAATACATTTACTTATCCCCTTGGGATTATGATCATAACATTTCTATAGGGTATTATCATATGATTAATATAATTTTTTTAAGAATCTTGTTATATATGTTTTCAATTTCTTTTTCAATATTAATCCATATTACTCCATATGAAATAAGGATATATACTATGATGATAATCATATGTATGAATATTTGGGAAGAAGAATCTAGTTTGGGAAATAACTCCTTAATTTAAAAGTGTTTAGAAGGATATATATTACGATCATAATCATATGTATGAATATTTGGGAAGAAGAATGTAGCTTTAGGAACATGTCCTTAAAGAGTTTAGAATGGATGAGAGTTAGATCTACATTTTTTTGACTGATATTATAGAACATAATGGATCTTAAAAATTAAAATTAACAACATCATGGATCTTAAAAATTAAAATTAAATAGTCCTCAACATAATGGATCTTAAAAATTAAAATTAAACAGTCCTCAACAGAATGGATATTAAAAATTAAAATTAAATCTACACTTTAGCATTCCTTTAAAATTAAAATTAAACAATCCTTAAAAATCAAAATTAAATCTACACTTTAACAGTCCTTTAAAATTAAAATTAAACAGTCCTCAACAGAATGGATGTTAAAAATTAAAATTAAATTTACACTTTAATACTCCTTTAAAATTAAAATTAAATCTACACTTTAACATAATGGATCTTAAAAATTAAAATTAACAACATAATGGATCTTAAAAATTAAAATTTAATCTACACTTTAACGGTCCTTTAAAATTAAAATTAGATAGTCCTTAAAAATTAAAATTAAATCTGCGCTTTAATAGAAGGATCTTAAAAATTAAAATTAAACATCCCTTAAGTCACAGTCATGGGAGTGTGACTTGGCTACAGGAGGCTAACCCTATGGCCAATTCGTTGGCATGCGCACGACTTGGCCATAGGGCTCACCCTCAGTGGCCAAGTCACAGTCCACGGGACTGTGAATTGGTCGTGGCGGGCCAGCCCTATGCCAAGCCATTTGTGTGCCCACGGCTTAGCCATTGGGCTAGCCCCCCGAGGCCAAGTCACAGTCCACGGGACTATGACTTGGCCGCGTAGGGCCAGCCCTGTGGCCAAGCCATTGGCGTGCCCATGGATTGGCCACAAGGCTAGCCCTCAGCAGCCAAGTCACAGTTACAATTTTCAACATAAATTTAAATTAACAACATACACAATAAATAAAAATTACAATTAAAAATTAAAATCAAAACCTACATAATTTAACTTTAAATTTCAAACATTAGATTAGGCTTACCACCATCCACCTGTAGGACCGCCCGCCAACACGACTGCCCGACCACCCATAGGATTTCCCGCAAACATGACTGCCCGACCACCTACAGGACTACCTGATTGCCCGCCAACATGACATCCACGCTTCATGGTCACCAAGATCTCACTCACTCCCACTCACCTTCAACCCTCTCACAATCACCAAGAGCTGAAAAAAAGTTACAAACACAATGTGTGGTGAATATATAAACCATTTTTCGACCAAAAGTATCTTTCAGCCGAAATATTTTTTCGGACGAAATATTCTTTCGGCCGAAATATATTTTCGGCTGAAATATCTTTCGGCCGAAAATATATTTCCGAATGAAAAAAAACCGTCCGACTAAAATTCTATACGAAAATCGAGGGCGTCATTACTGTATCGTTTGATTTGACATTCAAGTGTTCAGCTGAAAAATAGTTCGGCCGAAAAAAGTATCTTTCGGTCAAAAGAAAATATTAGTTCGGTTGAAAAAATGTCATTTGAAGTTTTGGAGATCAGATTGTCATGAAAGTGTTACACACCTTCATGATTTCACCCATGATAAAAGAGTTCAAGATACATCATCAGAAGAGAACACCTTACCATCCTGAGGCAAATGGTATAGTAGAAGCTTTTAGCAAGATTCTAGAAAATGCATTGACAAAGATTTGCAATGTGAATAGGGATGATTGGATTTGAAGGTATCAATAGTGTTATGGGCTTACAGGAATACATCCAAGAAACTTATAGGACATACACCATTCAGACTGGTGTATGGGCAGGAAGCAATGGTTCCACTGGATTATTTAGTACCTAGTTTGTGCATTGCATCAATCACCAACATGACAAAAGAAGGTGTTGAGCAGGAAAGATTAGATCAATTGATGGAAATGGAAGAAGAAAACAATTTAGTAGGATTTCACTAGGAGGTACAGAAAGCAAAGGACAAATCTTGGCATGATAGACACATAAAGAAGAAAATGTTTAAGGATATATGGTTCTCCTCTATGAAAGCAGGTATTTACAACACCTCGGGAAGTTCAAAATGCATTGGTTATGGCCTTATTAGGTAGAGTCCATCACAAATGGAGGTGTTGTGAAACTGAAATATCTTGTAGGGAAGAATCTCAGAGGACTAGTGAATGGAAGTCAATTGAAGCTATATCAAGACAATTGATCTAACAACCTGGGGTAAAAATAGAGAGAGAAGATATGATTTTACATATTGTATATAGTAGATGTTAGAAGAAAAAGACCAAAATCCATAAAAAAAAGAAATATAACAAAAAAACAAAAAGATAGAAGAACATTAGAGGGTTTTTGATGTAATAGATTTGCTAGAATTAACAGTGCGCCGCAAAAAAAACAGGGTTCAAGACACTACGTGCTGGAAAATAGTTGACATACACAAAAAGTGGAGTGCACATGAAAAAGTGAAAAAGTGACAACTCTCAGTGAGAAACAACTGTCAGTACACAGTCCCGCTATAAATTCAAAAAAAGGGGGGAAATGTGGTCATTTATGTTTTTTCGCTAAGGAGAAGAATGAAGAGCGAAGTTTAAGTGTGAAAGAGTGATAATTTGTGATAGAAAGTGGAGAATTACAAATCATCAGTCTAGATTTTAGCAGGATGTCGCCACCGAGATTTGGAGCGCCAAGAAGGGTCGGTCGAAACACAAGAAGTAGTGTTTGGGTGATGAAAACAGGGACAGAGGACATGTCGATAATCATGGATGTCGATGAAATTCACACACCAGAGTATGAGCCTACTACCACATAGATCGAGGAAGAAGGAAACCCATCAAAGGAGGCCGGGTATCCTGAGGAAGACGTGGAAAGCACCGAGTCTTACGCGTCTAGAGGAAAAGGGCCACAATAGGAAGAATAGGCCATGGGATCAGCACAATAGAGCCTAAACCAGAAAGAACAAAATTAAATATAGCACGACAATGTATCATAGGTCGGGGTGTCATCCCTAGAAGGGAAGAAGAAAAATCAATATGAAAGCATTGCGCAAGGTATACAATGCACACAAGAGGAGTTGGAAATAGTGATGCCACAAATCCTAGAGGGAGTAAAGGCCAGTGACAAAATGGTTGGAGGAGTAAACACCATCAAATACTCTGATCATGATGTCGCAGATGTCATCAAATTCCTAGATTTGGAAAAACAAAATTACATAGAGTGAAAAGGAGAGGGCCCATCAGACGCACCACTTTTGGAGCCTACACAGTGGATTTTGGGACTCTACAACACAAGGATAACGAATCTGCTAGATATACCACACTTTGGGTGTGGTAAAGACATCAATGGATGTGTGAAAAAACTCCTAGAAATGGTGCATGGAGGAATTTTGTGGATGGATAGGCCAGTGCCTATCAGTGTGGACTTGATTGCAGTTATCACTGGGCTACCCACGGATGGAGAGAAACTAGATAAATACTTAGGATATAAGACAAAGAAAAAGTCCATCTCCGATGAGATTAAGGAAAAATACGGCATGGAGAGAGGGAATAGGGGGATCTGGATCATTGACATCAAAGATCCCATGACAAGATTTTCCACAAGGTTGTTAGGGTGCAAACTGATGCACAAGTGTAGGAAGGAAGAAGTGCCATGATGAGTGGTATAAGTTGCAGTGGCAAAGGGGAGCTTGATGAGATGTGCCCCCTACTTTCTCAATTCATTCCATGAATATTGTAAATACACACCGGATTAGGGATCTGAGTTCGACTACTCATGGTTACTTATCCTCATTGCATTGATAAGGTGGAAAGAACCGGTGTACAACAAGTACATAGAAAGGATAGGAAAGTAAGGTGTAGCTTGCTACACTTCTCTTAGGAGCACAAAAGACCCAAAGAAGAAGAATGAAAACACTAACACATGTGCATGGTATTTATCATAGATCCAGGATTTAGTAGTCAATACCTGGAGGATTTCACCAGAGACTGTCCAAGATTTTGGACAGATGGAAAATTTTTAGGAAACACGCCACAACATGTGGTTTCAGGTGAAGAGGGACCCAACCAAGGAGTGGCTACAACTCAGTTACTTCGTAAATATGCAAGATATATAGATGGAGGTCCAAGAGTGGCCCAAGGAATGGAAAGTGCCTGTAATCCCAAGGAAAGTGCCAGGAGGGAAGAATCAAACGTAGGATAGAACAGTCCCTGCGCAATAGACATGCACAAACAGTTTGAGAAAAAAGAAGAATGTTGCAAAAGTCCAAGTGAGGGGAAGAAACCCAATCCAAAAGAAATGTAGGACACAGAAGAAACCACAGGGTGGTTCCACACAAGGGCCACTGCACATAGGAAAAAAATCATAAGTTACAACAGAACATGTGTGCACAAGAGAAGAAGGGACAGAGACACATGATATCCCTATGGAGGAAGAAATTGGGTAGGATACAAGCATGGATACACATATCTTAGAGACATCTGAGCCATCAAATTCCAAAAGGAAGAGGACATGGGAGTAAGAAAGTGGCTCCATGAAGAAGGTGAAGGCTCATAGAAAACCACTGGAAACATCATTGACAACAGATGATGTTGAACTAATAGCAAAAACAGTAGAAGATCGACTATATGAGGTGTGGGACAATGTTGAGAAGCATAGGGCTTCAATTTTGGAACATGTGTAGAAAGTAAAAACTACGCTGGACCAGTTAAGGATCAGGGTAGAGCAGCCACAAAAAGAGAAACCAACAAAATCCAGGGAAGGAATGGCTATTGAAGAAATAGTGAAAATCATAGCCCAGGGGAGCACCAATTTTATCATAATCCCTAAGATGTTGTTCATCGAGGAGGAGGCATCACATAAGCCCCTGACATAAATTGAGACATTGGACTTGGAATTTCCCAATATCTCGACAAAGGTACTCTATAAATTACAAATTAGTGTCGCGCAAGAAATTTAGTCCAGAGAAAGTTCTAATGCAACGAACTTACAGGTAGCACAAGAAGAGAAAATCACACTCCATGAAGCAGTTAGCCAAGAAGGGAAGGAGAAGAAAAGAGTGCATCATAAATTGGAAGAGATGGAGAAGCACATTAACACAGTATTTCAAATCATCCCAAATAGCGCAGATTCAGATGGAGTATCTTTTGAAGAGAAGATAAGGAAAATAGCGCAATCCTTGGACAAATACAAGGACCATATAAAGGAACTAGAGGAGCACGCAATACCCACTACTCCTCCATAAGTAAGAGAACAGCGAGGGTAAGACAAAACAAAATCTGCGGAGAGTATAGTGCAAACCATACATAGAATGACAGAGTTGTTAGAAAAAAGTGGCCAGTTGTGGACACAACTCTTAGAAGATGGGAGCTTCCAAGACCTGCAAGGAAGGGAAGATAAGTTACATGCAGTAATGGAAGATTTAAAAAAGAGGCAGAATACAATATCACTACCAGAAAACATTAAGACTGTTGCAGAGATGAAGAGGCTACATGCAAAGGATAAATTAGTGTGGGTGCAGAAAATAGCAAGACAAGCTATGTTGGAGCCTCTGCAGGACAAGGCTGAATAACTAGTCATGGAGGTTGATGCAGCAAAATCACAAGTGGAACAGATACGCTTGGAGGGAGGAGATATATTAAAACCTCCAGTCACCTCACATATGGTAGAAGCCATGGCAGAGAAGAGAAACCAGGCTCAAGAGTAATTCCATCAAGAAGCATAGATGTATGTCGCACTGGCACATGAAGTGAAAGATTTCGGAGGCCGTGAGTGAATCCGAATGAGTCTCGATGTCAGTGTTGGAGGCCTATTGGTGGAGACCAATTTTGGGAGAAAACTAAGGAAATCTTGAATATTTCAAGACAACACTGAAAAATACATGAGCACACCGAAATTAGAAGAAAAGCAGCGTCGGAAAAACAGGAAAAGTAGCACCGAGAAAAGAAGTTACAAAGTGGACAAATTGTTGCGAAGAAATTAGAAAGTCGACAATATCCGACTTGGAGAATGGTGGGATCATGGACCAAACAATATTAATTCAAGAAGAAAGTGGACAAACCGAATCCGCTTAGGGTTAGGATTATTGTAAGGGAATTGTCCCAATTTTTGTATAAGTAGAATGTATTAGGACTCGAAAGGTTGTTTTTGGTGGGTTAGTGAGTTAGCCATTTTATATAGTGTGATAGTGTATTGGTAAGAAGTTCTCAAAGTTCTGAGAAATATTTCAATTTGTGGAGATCGAATGTAATGGCAGAAGGATTGTACAGTGAGCAACACTAGATTTTGCAAAGAATATGAATAAAGAACCCAAGCGACAAATATTTTTGGACCTAGCCCGGGAGGGGGTGATCCACGATATATATGTGTTATATGTGAGTGTTTCAGTATTTATTGTTGAAATGTACACTTGAAATTGAGAGGGGGGGGGTGGTGAATCAGTGTCACAAAACTTTGGACAATTTTCCACTTTTCATAAATTAATTGAACAACATATATTTATTTCAATTTCTCAACCAATATATAAAAGAATCAATATTTTATTTATTTATTTAACTTGAATGAATACATAAAATCAATATTCATCTTAAAAAAATTATGAGATACCTAGCTCTTTGTTACAAGACCCAAGTTGTAGTTCTCAGATCGAATTGAGAAATGAGGAATCCAATCGTCATAACAAGTCCCAAATTGTTGAACTCGGATCCAACTGAGATGTGAGAAATTGAATCCTTATACAAGACCCAGCTTGTAAACATGCACCAACCTGATAGAATGAACCTTCATTCAATACATTATATATAAATATATATAATTCAACAAATTCAACTACCTCTTTGTTCACCATACTTTTTTGTTTATGTAGTCTCCCAATAAGTAGGAGTTTAAACCATTATGTCCCTTTGTTTGAACCATCACACTTCTTGTTTTAACTAACTAATCTTCATTTTGAACTTTTTCTTTATGAGTTGATCACAGACATGGATCAAATCATTATATCATTCTCATGCTTCTGTTGCATTCTCGATTCACCAACAGATCATATTCAATATTTTACCTATTCTTTGTTTTTTCTTGGTGTTAATTCTCTGTCGAATTATTCTACAGACTTTAATGAAATATGTATGAGGTGGTTCCTTCAAACCACATTTTTCATATGACCATATGCACAAAACCACTAGTTTATTAATTAAGAACTACCCCTTCTTTCACCTTTATTCCTCTATCTATCATGAGACCAATATTCCGTGCTTAAGAATTCTTCCCTTTTTTCTTTTTATCCCCCATATGTCCAAGGTAGGGACCGTCTTCTCCAATCTTCGGTGCTCCATAAATTTTCTTATCTTCACCAAAATATTCCTATCTCGGAAACAATATCTTCTGGAGTGTTATATCTCTTGAAAATTCAATTCACGATTTTAATCCTCATTGTTGATGATTGAGATTCAATCGTGATATGGACAATTGCCTTTTCCTCCAATACTTCGCAGCTTTGGGAGTTTGTTCTTTTTATAAATTTCCAATTCTCACAGACTAAATTTCACTGAAGTGTGTATAATATTCTAATCTTGAGTTGATGTGTGTCCATATAATTCAACGATCTAGATCTTATTTCGGAGCTTCAATACTCTGGAACTCTGGGTTACTAGAACTCTAAAGTAATTAAATTCCTCCGGAGTGATAACCTACAGAATAAGTCATGAAGCATTTGTGGTTGCTTATTATCGGTTAACACCTCTGCCTATGATGTCCTTCCACTATGCTTGATCAATGGTCGAGAGAACCTGGAAGATATTAGATCAACGACCATCGTTAAATTCAACCTTCAACGCTTTGGGCATTTGATGGTAGTAGAAACTGGATATCCCCGAAGGAATTTACTCCCGGAGTGGCGTAGCTTGATGACATCACTGTTGACATGGCACTGGCTAAGTGGCTACCATGTGTCACCTAGATTTTTCAATTTTGTATACCTAAAGTGCCAACTAGACCTTGACACTTTTCACCATTTGAATGCACCATGTGTCCTTGTTGACATGGATATCCTGATGTGTCACATGTCCTCCTACTAAATATAACGGTCATAGGTTCTCCATATCAATGGTTGACTAGATTTCCTTATCCGACGATCAACGAGAGTTCCTGACTTCGTGACTTTAGGGCTCCCAAGGTCCAAGTAATTTTTACTCCAATTTTGATCGAAGTTGGTCAGCGTTGAAGTGGTCAACATGTTTCTTGGTGCGCTCTGAATAGATCAACGACTAAAGGAATTTCCTAATCCGACGGACAACGGGAGTTCATGAATCTAGAGCTTTGGGGCTTCTGAGTTCTAGGTAATTTTTGCACCAATTTCCACCGGATTCAGTCAGCACCAGAGTTGACCATCTCCTTTCCTTTACTGTGATCAGATGACTCCAATATCTCCACTCCAGATCAACATTCTAGTTTCAATCCTTACACTATCCTTACACTAGCTTAATCTAACAGGTATGACTTAATCAACTCTTGAGATGGACGACCACTATTTACTTCAAGAGTTTAGGACTCCAGTGCTTCGGTGGTCCAAGTAATTGTTGCTTCAATTTCTTTCGGAGTTGGTCAGCATCGAAGCGGTCAACATGGGAGTTCTTATGTATCTTTCCACTACATTTTGATCCAACGGTCATGTGAGAATGTGGAGGATCTTAGATCAACAATCAATGTTAGTTTGTGACTTCATGCTTTAGCGCTTTAGGTAGTTGGGGGTGGTAGACGTTGGTTTCATCCTTCATCGGGCACGATCTATTCTTTTTTTATATCAATGGCTCATGTACCTTACTTATATGTTCTTCCTTCTGATCTGTTCATCGATATTTCTCTTGAGATTTTAATAACTATTTGTGCATTCTTTTATGCACTGATCTTCAGTCATTAAATATCTTGAGCTCTTAATTACTTGTTCTTTGTTACTCCTTCTGTACATGGATTATCTACATGCTACCTCTCCTGAGCTTGAGAGTCATAGGATCACTGTTGATCCTATCATGATCAACAATGATCGTGGATTTCTTTTGTGACAAGGTGATCTTCCTCTTCTTATGATTTATTTACATGTTGGACTCATGTTTCCATAAATGACAACACATACTCAATAATTCCAACAATCTCCCCCTTTGTCATTGAGGGAAACATATTTGTAAAACAAAAATGAGTTCATACCTTTTCTCCCCCTATCACTGATATTATTTTCTATCTGATATCAAATTTGTTTTCTACTTAAATTTGTTTTACTACTTCTCTCCCCCTTTGAAATCAATGACAAAGAGTGAGGCTCTGACTATTTTTCTCCCCCTGTGAATTTACAAACTGGTTATCTTAGTCCATTGGGATATTTTTGTTTAAATAATTAGTCTTCTTGATACCAACTTGTAGTGATACCAATTTGTAGTTATCAAGTGTTTTAAACCTAATCTAATTACTTTCTTATTTGATAACCAAAAATACTCCCCCTGAGTTTTTACTGTCTTTCCTTTGTCAAATAGGACAAGGGTATGAATCTTACTGATATTCTTGATCTGCTTCTTATTCTTCTTTGATATTTCACAGGAATATTAATTAAGGATTGACTACCAATTGATTTAATACCAATTTTGTTATGAATTGATCTTTGTTAATATCAATTGATCTTTGTTGATTGATACCCCTTGAAATTTTTTTCTACTTTTTCTCTTCTCCCCTTTTTACAAAAATGAAAAAAGGATATTTTCTTGTTCTCTCTGAGGTTATACTCCCCCTAAGGCAATGCTCTCCTTTGTCCATTTACTTCTTCTTGTATTCTACAACTCCCCCTATCAATGATTTTTCTTTATTTGGCTAAAGGATTATGACATCATTAGGATTGTGTCATATTCTTATATAGGGACTTCCATTTGTTGAGATTGATCTATTTCATATTGAATTTCACATTCCTTATTAGGACCTTTACCCATCATTTTCTTGTTATTAATTTCTTCATTTTCGGGTGAAAGATCATGTTTCTTTCTTTCTCCTTCAGATTGTTTTCTCCATGTCTTTCTATGAGACATTCTTCTTTTTGGACCTATTCTTTCTAGTTGTGTTTTTGGAGATTTGTCATCTCCTTTCTTCTTCCAAATTTTATTAGGTTTTATCCCTGACTTGAATGACTTATTTAAGGATTGACTTTTTTAACTCCCGTAGCTTTGAGATTTGTTCCCAAACCTATCACAGTTGTAACATCTCATTGTATGACAAAATTTTGTTGTGTGCCCAACAAAATTGCATCTCCAACATCTAATTGATTTTTTGGATTTTCCTGCATATCCTTTCTCTAGTTTCTTGCAGTCCATTGCTTTATGGCCAATGCTATGACAAGAAAAGAAATAGCCATTGAAGGTGTTTCCATTCTTGAATTTATTTTGGCTTTAAATATTTGTCTTTTTATTTTCTTCTTCCTTTTTGCTTCTATAGCTTCCTTCCTTAACAAAGATCATGACTTGTAATTGCTTTGTAATTGCACTTTTTCCTTTTGAGAAGGATGATCATTTCTCATGTTTGTAAATGGTGCTCCATTTTTCATTGTCTTCCCTTTTATTGTATCCAAGACCAGTTTTTTCATCAACCAATCTTTGATTGTTCCAGATCTTATCTAGGATAGTTTTTCTATTCTAGAATTTGACATATTTATTTGTGTTTCCATCCATATTTTTGATATCGACTATTTCCAATTTCAACATGTGACATGTCTCTTCCTTTTTAGTTAACTAAATCTTCAGGGCTTCTTCCACTTTCTTAGCATGTTCAAGTTGAGTCTTTAGATTCATGACTATTTCTTCTGTCTCATCCAATACTTCTTTGCATTTAATAGTTTTGTCATATGTCTTCAATTCTTCCATATCTTTTTTTAGATCAAAAAATTTAGTTTTCAATATTTTGATTTCTTCCTCGTATTCTAGCTAAATCCTTTTTAGGTTGATGGCTTCTAATTCAAACATTTGGCATGATTTTTCCTTTTTAGTTATTTGGATCTTCTGGGATTCTTCCTTTTTCTTATCTTCTTCAATTTGAGTCATCAGATCTGCATTGGCACTTTCATTTATATTTTTGGAGTTGATGATTTCCAATTCCAACATGTGGTGAGAATTTTCTTTCCTAGTTAACTGGATCTTCGGGACTTCTTCACTTTCTTTAGTTTCCTCAAGTTAAGTTTGTAGACTGTTAACCAATTATTCTATTTCTTTTAGTACTTCTTTTCTTTTATTTCCATGTGTCTTTAATTCTTCCATATCTTTTGTTAGATTAACAACTTCGGTTTTCAAACTTTTGATCTATTCTTATTTGTTTTCTAACTAAAACTTTTGTTCATGATGTTCATGGTTAGATTGATCTAACTATTGTAGTAGTAACATATATTTATTTTGAATTTTCTCCAACTCTTGAAAAGTGAAAATAACTATGTATTCAAGCTGGTCAAGAACATCCCTAGTAACTTCAATATATAGACTATTTGTTGGTTCCATACTAATCACTTCAAATGTAGTTATAACATCATTCTTAAAATATAATAGTTTTTCTTTCATGAATACTGAGGTATTCATCAATTCCTTGATCTAGTATTGTTCAATGTTGATGACTAGGGTTTGCATCAAATCATGCATTTCATTCTGATCAGAAATCTCTTTCTCTATATTTTTTTCTTCAATCTGATTGAAATTCTCATTTTCTTTATATTGTTCCTTATTTGGATAAGAATTATATTCTTCTGAGCTTTGTTCTTTATTCTGATAGGAATCCTCTTTATTCGAGTTTTTTTCCTTACTTTGATAGGATTTATCTTTGTAACACCCTGTTTCCCCCAACTTGTAAATATAACTGGACTGGCCAAGAACTATGGCAAACTCATAAATGTGAATATGTGATGTAAATGAACCTTGAGGAAGAGGTCAATGAATGTGAATAACATTCCGAATTTATTGCAGGACTATTGATGAGGGGATGTGCAAAAAAAAGAGACCACAATGGCGGTGGAAGGCACCGGGAAAGGAGGCGTTAACTTCCACCGAGAATTAAATACCATATTTGGACTCCACTGGCCCGGAGAACCAAAAGCGGCTCGCTGGCCCTAAAATTTAATGACTCACAGACTAGTAGGCAGATGGCTTGATGAGGGATGGGATGGTGAACCGCCCATCCATAGAGTCTTCAGGCCTTATCAGTGCGAGGGTAATTGCACCACATGCAACCTAGTGAGAGGATAAGGCGTATGGCAGAGGTGATGGAAAGGTTAGACACGAGGGGAACTCTAGCATTATGCAGAGTGAGTGATAGCAGAGAGGAAGGATTGAAACCTTTGCTCCTGGTCACTGGCAGACAGAGAGATGCAGTCTCAGAGCATCGTGGTCTTAGCTCGGGGGTGGCTAGTGGTAAATCCGTTGGGAGTCGTTGAGCCTACGGTTGGGTGGAAATGAGCACCCATCTCAGTAGTTGCACCCACTTCTGGTGTTATTTATGATAAGTGTTTTACATATTGTGTCTTGAAATTCATATACTGAAATATTTTCTCGCAGAACTATGAAATTATGAACGATTATAGTATAAGAATGTCTGTGTAGTGTTTTGATAAGAATATATAGATGTATGCTTATGACAGAGGGAACCATGCATGACTTACATTGATAAATGAATCTAAGTATGCCTAGGTTGAACTAAGTTAGGTTTCCAGCCCATCCTCGGGAAGCAGATTACCCTTGCCTGTTTCCAAGAATGCCCCGGAATAGATCTCGTCACAGATACTTTCCCTCCTTAGAAAGGTTCACCAAGAAACCAAAAAAAGGACCTGAACGTGCAAGTCTTAATAACCCTGTACGAGGAAGAATGACCCTCTTAAGGTTCCGAGATAGTAGTGTAGGGATAAGTAAAAAATCGACGAACGAGATCTCATCGGATGACCCATAGCCATTCATGATCGTTAGATTGATGAAAGTAACAAGGGAGTTATGTACCTTGCCCCATTTTCCCTCTATCTTTGCGAACAGCGAGGAAATCGGGATCGTAGACCCCAGGATCCATGAGAACATTTGGACCGTTGATCTTTCCACATCCACGAAGTAGTGGAAGAAATGCGCGAGGTGGGACAATCTGAGCCGTTGGATCTCCTT
>JASDQU010100786.1:183917-202585 GCA_032191745.1 Picea mariana
TTAGTTGAACTCAAATTGCAATTGAAAGAAATGATGGATAAGGGTTATATTCGACCCAGCGTGTCCCCATGGGGAGCACCAGTCCTATTTGTGAAAAAGAAGGATGGCACCCTTAGACTGTGCATATATTACCGACAACTTAATAAAGTAACTATAAAGAAAAAATACCCCTTGCCTAGGATCGATGATCTATTCAATCAGTTGGGAGGTGCGTCTATTTTCTCAAAGATTGACTTGAGGTCGGGATACCATCAAGTCCGAATTAAGGGTGAAGACATCCATAAAACCGCTTTCCAGACACGGTATGGTCACTATGAGTTTTTGGTAGTGCCATTTGGGTTAACCAATGCCCCTGCCACTTTCATGTGCTTAATGAACAATGTACTCAGTAAATTTTTAGATAAATTTGTACTAGTTTTTATTGATGACATTTTAATCTACTCTAAGAATAGAGAAGAAAATTAAGAACATCTTAGACTTGTGCTGCAAGTGTTAAGAGAGCATCAACTCTATGCTAAATTCAGCAAGTGTGACTTCTTTCAGAAGCAAGTACACTACTTGGGACATGTTCTGTCCAAGGAAGGGGTATCAGTAGATCCTGACAAGATCAGGTCTATCATGGAATGGCCTACCCTAAAGGATGTCTCAGACATCATATCCTTTATGGGATTGGCGGGATACTATAGAATATTTATAATAGATTTCTCCAAGATTAGTTGTCCAATCACTGCCCTCCAGAAGAAGGGAACAAAATTTCTGTGGACACAGCAATGCAAAGAAGGATTTCAAACCTTGAAACATCTACTAACCCATGCACCTGTGTTAAAAATCGTTGACCCGTAAGATGACTTCCTTGTGTGCACAGATGCATGTAAGGAAGGGCTCGGAGGAGTCCTTATGCAGGAAGGAAAGGTGATCTGTTATGAATCCCGAAAATTGAATGAACACGAGGTCAATTATGTGACTCGTGATCTAGAACTGGCTGCCATAGTGGATGCCTTAAAAATGTGGAGGCATTACCTCCTGGGAAGGAAGTTTGTACTTATGACGGATCACTGTGGATTGCGGTAGTTGTTTGATCAACCCAAGCTCAATGCTAGACAAGCTAGATGGATGGCCCTCCTTAGTGAATTTGACTTTGAAATCAAACACATTAAAGGGAAGGAGAATTGGGTGGACAATGATCATGAATTGATTCTGCCACAAGGTGATGCTCCTCTTCTTCTAATTACTTTACATGTTGGACTCATGTTGCCATCAACGACAACACATAATCAATAATGCCAACAATGGTTACATTTTCTTTGATGAATTTATGATGAACATGTTAAATGAAAAATGAAATAATATTGTGCACTAAGTGAAGAAATATAGAACAACACTAAATGAATGAATGTCATAGCTAGTGTTTAGATATGAATTGTATGTTACAGTAGATGAATACCTATCATTGAATGCATGCTGCTATAATGGTTAATGAATTCTTATTGGAATATTAGTGATATTGGTCTAAACAAAGATCTAATGAGGGGTTGAGGTCTAACATCGAGTAGATCTAATTCCTTTGAGAGATAAACACATCCCATCCCTGCGTTGTAGGAATTTGGGTCCTACAACCACCCATTGAATCCCTCTCGGGTGAGACTGCTCCGTGAAATTTATGCGTTGTGTTGTCTTCTCGTATTCAAAAGGGTTGATGGTAGAAGGGAAGTTGGTAATCCTGTAGTTAGAACCTAGCTCAGCCCACAAGTAAACCAACAAGGGGGGAATGTTTCCTCAAAGTTAATCCCTTCTACTTGCGCATATCCTTTGCACACTAATCTTGCTTTATTCCTTATAATTTGACCATATTCATTAACTTTCTTCTTAAAAATCCACTTGGTCCCTACCATATTTTTGTCCTTTTTCTTGGGACAAGTTTCTAGGTCTGATTCTTCTCTACTTTATCAAGCTCTTCATTCATGGCTTTTATCCAATATTCATATTTTCTAGATTCTGCAAATGTTTTTGGTTTTATTAGGAAGAGCATTTCCTTTTTCTTGTTTCAACTCCAACACTTTTGTTTCCTCTGATTTGACTTTCAAGATGATCTCTTTGTACTCTTCTTGATGGTTCTCTTGATTCTTGTCTTGGTGATGCTTCCTCTTTTTTTTCTTCTTCACTTTGTTATTCTTCTTCTTATATTTCTTCAATTTCTTCTTCGTCATATTCATCTCTTCTTGTTTCATCAACTTGTGAATCATCTTGAGATTTGATTCTTCTTGATGTTATAACATCCACCTTTACATTTTCACTTTCTACAATTTTGTGCAATCTCATATTGTAGCATCTGTAGGCCTTTTTATTAGATGGGTAACCAAGAAATATACCATCATCTGATCTAGAATCAAGTTTTCCTAGATTATTGTCATGTCTTTTTATATAACATTTGCTCCCAAATACTCTGAAGTGTTTGACTTTTGTTGGTCTACCAAACCAAAACTCATATGGTGTCTTGTCATGGTTAACTCTAAGTTGATCTCTATTAAGTTTGTACACTTATGTATATACTTCTTCTCTCCAATAGATATCTATAAGTTTGGCTCGATTTAACATAGTTCTGGATGCTTCTTGGAAAGTTCTATTTTTCTTTTCAGCAACTCCATTTTGTTGAGGAGTTATTGGAGTTGAAAAATGTCTTTTAATTCCATGAGTTTCATAAAACTTATTGAAATCATACGAGGTAAACTTCCCTACATTGTCTTATCTTAAGCACTTGATTTTAAGATCAGTCTCATTTTCACCATGTGCTTTGAAAGCCTTGAATTTTTTGAAATCTTCTGATTTCTCTTTGAGAAAGGATACCCAAGTCATCCTTGTATAGTCATTTATGAATAAAATGAAGTAATGTTCACCTTGCATGCTTTTAGTTCTTGTTGTTCCACAGAGGTCAATGTGAACAAGTTCCAATGGTTTTTATGTAGAGTATTATTTTGTCTTGAATCTTACTCTTTTCTTCTTTCCATGTTGGTAGTGTCTACAAACAAAGTTTGAATGTTTAATAATCTTTGGCATATTTTTCACAGCTTCCTTTTTATTGACTTTTATTGAATTGTCAAAACATATATGTCCCATTCTTTTGTTCCATAAACAACTTTGTTCTATTTGGTTCATGAAAACAATTTCTTCTTCTTTTATTTTTAATATATAAACATTGTTTGGTGTCCTTGGTGCAACAATCACTAGTTTTCCTGAGCTTTCTTTTCTAATTTCACATTTTTAAGATTCAAAGATGAGTATGTATCCTTGATCACAAGTTTGACTCACACTTAGGAGATTAGGCTTCAAATTTTCAACTTATAGCACATTTTCTGCTTTACCTTTCTTATTTCCTAGACTGAATGTGCCCTTTCCAAGTATCTTGGTAGAGACATTATCTACAAATGTAACACTTCATTTTTCTTTCTTTTTCAGACTGAGGAAATTGTCTTGATCTCCAATCATATGTTTTGAACATCTATTTTCAACATAGCATTGACTCCTTTTATCTTTAGCATATAAGGCTACCTTACACTCTATTTATTTTTCTTCCATTTTTTCTTCTTTCCATGCCTTCTTATGCTTTTCTTCTTGAATTTTGGACGTTTTTATGGGAATTTTTGGTAGTCTATAGTCACTATATTTGTGACCATAATTATTGCATTTGAGGCATTCAACATTGTAATTTTGCAGTGGAGAGAATGAATTATAGTTTATGTTCTCTTGATTATTATTATTCGTGTTGTTCTTATAACCATATTTTTGAACATTCCTATGACTGTTCTTTCTATAAGCTCTACAATGTAATGCTTTATATCCAAAATTATTGCAAGAGTAACAATATCCAAGAAAGAGATGTCTATACCTTTTTGAGGGAGTTCTTATTGTAGTTATATTCCTTCTATATTCATTTTCTTTTGAAGGGAGAGCATATTTTTGTTGATTAGAATCAGTCTTTATTTTTCTTTCTTCCTTTTTGAAATATATGTGAAGGGAAACTACATTAATTTTTGGATTTTTGTCAGTTTCCTGAGATGTAGAGTTAGATCCTTTGTTAGACTTCTTTTGATCATAACCTAGTCCTGAATTATTGCTTGATGATCTTTGAATGTTAAGATTATTATCCAAGATTCTTGAACTATTTTCAAATCTTGATTGGTTGTTTCCTTTTTCAAGTTCTCTTTTTAGAAAAACAATTTCAGCCTCTAGCTTTTCACAGTCTAGTTGTTTTTCATTGAGTTGTTTACTTATGATTTCTTCAATTCTGTTGGCTTCTTAGAGTTCATTCTTCAAGTCAATACTGATTTGTTCTGATTCCTTGATGGTTTTTGAAACTTCATTTTCTCTTGATTTATTTCCCTTCATATTCCAATAGTTGTTCTTTCAATGATTTTCTCTTCCTTTTATAATTTATCAGTTCTTCAAGAGCACTAAAACATTCTCCTTCAAGGTATACTTCTCCTTCAACTTCATGGTTTTCTTCATTATCATCATCAAATTTATTTTGAGATTCTATGCCCATAAACAAAAGTTGTCTCGTCTTCTTCACTCGTGTTAGATGAACTACTTTCTTCTTTGGAGTAGAAGTTTTTCTTTTTCTTGTATAATTTATTTGTGGTTCCAGTTTTTCTCTTTTTATATTCTTTATGGTTTTGATTTTATTCATCATCACTCTCTTCATTTGGAGGGAAAATGTCCAACTTTTACATAGTTTAAACATTTGTGGGGTAACTTCCCTTTGTATTTCTTAGAACCTTTCTTGAGTTTCCTTATAAAGTTATCTTATTATTCATCTAATATGTCTGAGTGATTCACATTTTTCACATGCTCATGGTTATTTGTTTCTTTTGATTCTTTGAAAGTTGTCTCCCATTTTTTATGACTTTTCTTGGCCAGTTCTCATCTCATAGGCTATAAGAATCCCATGAAGCTCATCCATTGTAAGATTGTCAAGGTCTTGTCAATATTCCAAGGTAGATACCTTGGAATCATATCTCATTGGTAATCATATCAACACCTTTTGGACAATAATTTTGTCTTTTAACTCTTCTCCCAATGCTCTGATTGAATTCACTATTTAATCCACTCTCTGAAAAGATTTTGTCATGTTTTCTTCCTCTTTCATCTTTAGACTCTCAAACTACCCTCTATATGTTTGAAGTTTTTCTTTCTTAAATTTTACATCCCCTTCATAGATGAATTTAATTTTGTCCCAAATTTATTTTATTGATTTACAATGCATCACTTTTACAAATATGGGATTTGCTAATCCACCCAGAATTGCATTAACAACCCTTGAATTATCATTGCAGAGTTTCTTTGTACAGCATCTGAAGGTGGAGTAGTTGGGGCAGTGTAACCATTTACCACAGATAGCCAAACATCACATCCAAGATCCATCAAATAACTTATCATCCTTATACTCCAAAATGAATAATCATTTCCCTTGAACAATGGTGCTATTTTGGAGGACATTCCTTCTTGTTGATCCATTGGATTTCTCCGAATCTTCCTTCAAGTGGTTAGACTGTCATGAAGGAACCTTCTCTAATACCAATTATTGGAATGCTTTTCAATACTGAGAGAGGGGGTGAGTCAATATTGATTCTTTGTTCTCAAATTAAATCAATTATTTATTAATTTATAACAATTTATCAAAAAAAATGTACATAACTCTGAATTTTAAAAGTAACAATCATAAAAATTATATTTCATTTACAAGTTACAGTTTGTAAGAGACACCGATCTCTCTTATTTTGAGCACCAATTCAAGGAGACATCGATCCTCTATTTTCCAAGAACCAACTTGAGGAAGCACCAAAACCCTGTAGATCAGGCTCCAGCATGTATAGGACTCCAATCCTCTTGTTTTCAGATAGCATTTTGAGGAAGCACCAACTCCCTATTTCAAGATTCAACATGTGGAGGACTTCAAACCTCCCTTCCTCCTCCCTTCCTCCTCCCTTCCACCCTTACTTCATGTGAATATTTCAATTTCTTCCTTGGACTATTTTTGTGTTTTTATCTTCTGAATTATACCACAAAGACACTCTCCTTCCATTACTCCTTTATGTTTATATAATATTCCAATAGATATGAATTTGAAACATTGTGTCTATTTGTATGAAACAATGCACCTCTTCATTTAATTTAATAATAATTCTAAAATTTTTTCTTTAATTCAAAATACTTCAAATCCCTTGTAAGTTGTTCATCATTAATGGAATATCTAGGCGCTAAAATTTTGTTGTTGTTGTTGTAGCAGTTCTTTGAACAAACCCTGATCTTGAGGTGTTAATTTTATTTAATCATATTTTTAATCTTTATGAGTCGATCTCAGTTATGGACAGACTATTATTATTTTGGTTTCACACTTCCATATTGATCCAAAGATCTACGATCCATATTTGTTGTCCACTGTCGATCCATAAATAGGACTATTATAGCCTGTTTGTCTCACCAACACATAATTATCCATTTAAAACAATTATAGCTTTGGTTGTTTATATGACGGGAAATTCTCGACCACTCAAGCCACAATTTGAGTAAAAAAATAAAACAGATTCGACCACCTAGAAGTCGAAATGGGAAAAATGAGTCGGTCAAAATAAGAGTCGAGTCAAGGAAAAATAAGTCGACCAAAGTTGAGTCGGAAAATAAAATAGAGTCAACAACCCGGAAGTCAAAATGGGAAAAAATGAGTCAGCCGAAATGCAAGTCAGGGCGAGTAAAAGTAAGTCGACTAAAGTCAATTCTACCAAGAGTTAAGAAATGAAATTTGAATTTATCCAAGTCGAATTCGGAGGCAATGCAAGTTGAATTTATCCAATTTGAAGTCGGAGGAAATGCAAGTCGAATTTATCCAAGTCGAACTCGATGTAATTCGAGGTTATCCAAGTCAAATTCAGAGGAAATGTAAGTCGAGTTTATCCAAGTCAATGTTGGAGGAAATGCAAGTTGAATTTATCCAAGTTGAAGTCAGAAGAAATGTAACTTGAAGTTATCCAAGTCGAAGTTGGAGACAATGTAAGTCGAAGTTTATCCAAATATAAGTTTATCCAAGTCAAAGTTGAAGGCAATATAAGTTGAAGTTGTCCAAGTCGAAGATCTTTATGTCTAATAGAGACTCTAGACCCTTTTACACATTTTTGTTAGCACTGGATTTTGATCTTTCCCCTTTGCATTTACAGAGGACAAATTTAGTATCCATAAGCATTCATTGTTTAGACAATGCATGAGTTTTACATTATCATATGCACAATTTTGATGATGATGACCATAATATTGACCTCTTTGTATAAATGCCAATACCAACATCACATACCCTCTTTGATATCAATTCCAATACCATAACATCATGTCCAACATTGAGCATATTTACCTCCTTTGACATCAATGCCGACACCATATCCAAGAATAACACCTTACACTTCCTTGTCCTCATTATCTGGTAAACTTTTTTAGTGAGCTCACCTATGGTGGATCCCTATAAATCACCTCATACCCACTCCATAGAAAATATGTCCACCCCCTCTACTACCAGTAGGATGGGTCACCTAGAATCTAATATTCAACAAACTTAGCAAGACATAAGTATTTGAGATATACAGTTGGATGAGAAGTTGGATATGAAGTTGGATGAGAAATTAGATAAGTTGGATGAGAAGTTTGTTAGAGTTACTTCACACACACTTAGGATTTACTTTTCCTAAGGTTTTTACTATGTTTATTAGTCTTTATCCAGTCTCCTAAATTTTAGGGAGAATATTCCTGTAGGAGAATATTCTCTTTAGTTTTCACTTCAGTTTGACTAGTTGAGTCGAGTCTAGATGTTGCATTGGTTTTGTCACCATGAAACAATGGGATCATCACCAGCTAATGTGCATTTTCCTTGGGATCATCACCAGAATAGCGCATTACCCATTATTCATTGATGTCCTCCTCACTTCACTCTATTTCAGTCAATTAACTGAAGACTGGTAGACTAGTTAACTCAACTAGGTGGAAGTTCACTCTCGTACCTTCCCAAGAGACTAGACTAGGTGGAAGTTCATTCCCATAACTATTGTTGTGTGTCCAGATCACTCTATACCACCACTATGGAACATTTGCTTCACTTCCAGTGTGCATTGGTTGATTTATACAAAGTATATCATGTGTAAATTATTCCTTATTCATTACGGTTAATGAGAATTCTTCCATTCTTTCTCTCTTGATTCTTATTTCTCAATTTCTCTTTGCAAATGAGTGTGGTATTTTCTAGCTAGATTTATTCTATGTAGGTTCAACACATTTACATGGTATCATAGCGGACATATTTCTAATAAAAATCTACACCAAATTATATACAGAATATTCATGCATGCAGAAACAAATATATCTAATGACTCAAATAATTCAGAAAAATAACCTTCGAGATCGCATCCCCGAGGGTGCCAAGAAGAAGAAACCAGAATATCAAAATCCCAAGAAAGCAAATTCTAGCCATGATTTGATTTCCATTAACTCCTCTCCCGATGCTTGGATCTTATATTCAGAAGCATCACATCACATGGATGCCACAAAAGTAGTATATTATTCATTGGATGCATGCAAAGGTCCTCCTATTCTGATGGGGGAAAACTCTCCAGCCGAGGTGATGCAGGAGCATCTCTCCACGTAGCCAGCCAGCCAGCCAGCCACATCAACGCGCATGCATTCAAATGCTAAAAGGGAGGTGTAGCCTCATTTAATATTTTTTATGAATGTAATTTAAATACTTAGGTTGTTGAGCCATGGGAAGCCGTGCTTTTATGCAGGCGTTAGGTAGATCGGCCTTTAAATGTGTAATGGCTGAGATCTAGATCAGATTCTGGACTAGACAACCCATTCAATGTAACTGAATAGGGTAGGTAGGTTGGAGGGAAGCGCTCGAAGAGCTCCCCCAGGTAAAAGAGATTTTGAGATCTCATTTTAAAAAAAAATTGTTGTAGATGAGCAGAGTAAGAGAAGAGCCGAGGAGAGATCAGAAACACCATTGTGAAGATACAGGCATTTTGCCATTTTTAATAAAAACAACAGTTTTTCCTGCATAAGTTCTGTGTTATATGGGTGTCTGTGAGTGTTCCTTTTATGCTGTAGATGTATATGTTGTTATCATGCATTTGCAGGGAGTATGTTTGATTTCAGGAGAAGGTCTTTGAGGTTTCATGCCATGAGGGTGTGACAGAGTGCTGTGGACTTAGAATACTAGTGCATGAGTGCACTTGTGATCTCTGAGGAGTCAAACAAAGACATGTTGAAGCACGGGAACTGAGATCAACAACTCAGGAAGAGGAAGACCTCAAGGTTGCTGAATACCTTGGAGGTAAGGCTGTGTAGCTGAAACACAGTTGCAGATAGAACTTTGTTGTAAGTTCTATGGAGCTCTGCCAGGTGGGCATTGAGCGTAAGCACGAGGTGTTGGAGGAAGAACTCTACTGAGAGATTGAAGGAGAAGCAGAATCGCTTAGGATTCTGGAAGACTCTGCCAAGTGGGCATTTGAGTCTGTGTGCAGACAAGCACAAAAGAAAGAACTCTTGAGTTCTGAAGCTGAAAGGAGGGTCCACTGAAGAACCTTTAATGGGTTATTGAATACCCAGAAGCACTCAGCAAGAAGTTGTTGGAATGAAGGATAAGCTCAGGAGGAGTTGGCGTTTTCATACACGCAGCGAGGATCAGTTTTGAGGAGTTCGCAGAGAAGAAAGCAGACAAAGGTTGAGGCCTTTGGGACAAGTGCAAGAAGAAAGAGTGCCAAAGCTCAGGAGGAGAAACATCGACCATTGGATCAGCCGATAGAATCTGGACCGTTGGTTTTTGCATCTAGGGAGCAGCCAGAGAAACGCACAAGAGGAAGGATGGATCTGAGCCGTCAGATCTAGAGCGTAATACCCGACAGCCGTCAAATCGGTTGGGAGCTGCACGAGGTTTAACTTTGCAGATAGGAGAGTGAGAATATCGAAAGGCATCAGCACTCAGGATATCGGGGATGTCAAGGACATGAGGAGAGTCCCTCGACACCAGAGCCCCCGAATTAGCGAGACTTGATTTGGACCGTTCGTTTGGGAGCGGATGCGTGTCACGAGATTTCCCACATCGAGGACTCGGGCACCAGAGGTTGGAAGAGAAAGTCATTCGAATTCACAAGTGGCGACAAGGCGAGAGCTCCGTGTGGTGGGGTCTAGCTGACATCATAGCGAGATATCGGCACTCGGGATATTGGAAATCTCGAAGTCAAGGAGTCAGGCAATCAGGAGCGAAAGTCTCGAATTTGTGAGGATTGATTTGAGCAGTCCATTTGTCTGGACAGGTGGCGATAATCCAAAGCCCGTCGACACATCGCATGTCGAGATTCGTGAGTAGAAGGGCTGAGAACTTGGTGTCAAGAGTCGCAAAGTGCGAGGACACAAGAAACAGTGAAGTGACGAGAAGACCAGGAGCCATCCATCTGAGGAGGACAGGTGGCAGAGATCGAGAGATCTCGCGAACTCGGGAGTTCGCAGGGTGAGAGCCCAAGGATTGGGTACTCCAAGTCACGAAGACGCGAGGAGTGAGAAGAAGAATAGTCATTGGAGTTGGATCATAGGAGAACCGTTGGATCTGCACGTGGGATCGTGTATCGGGGTTTCGCGAGAAAAGACTCGAGGATTTGGCCACGGGGATCGCGATATTGCGATAAGAGATATCCCGACAGTTGGAGGATAGTGTGGGCCATAGCGAAGTCGGTGAGTGGAGGAAAAATGGCATAAGTCATTTGGATCTCACCACGAGAAGTCCAGAAACATTGGCGTTAGGATTTGCGATCCCGCGAAGTCCGAAGTCCCGGCGAGATAAGGCATCGTTGAAAGTCAACTCACGCGCACATCGGCATTTTGGCGCATCGAGTATCGAGAGTTCGAAAAACCAAGTGCTTGATATAGCGAGTCGAAAAGTCGTGATAGGATAAGTCGCGATAGGAGAAGGGTGAGGTTAGCATTGAGTCATATCGATGCTCGGGGACTCGTAATATTCAAACCCGACCATTAGCCTTTGTACTCGCAAAATCATGAGTTTCGATTCTCTGATAAGTCAAGAAGGGGGATCGCGCAGGAGAAGAGAATCTATGGGTATATATTTTCCGATAGGGAAATAGAAGAGCCTTGGAGTTCTTTGGGCCGAGAAGAAGAAGAAGATCCTATGAGCAGACGTTCTTGGGTGGCGCGCCCTATGTCACGAGGTCACCGGGAAAGGAAGGATTGAACTCACCAACAAAAGCTTTGAGAATGTGTTGCACGTTCCCAAAATTTCTGTCAATCTTCTCTCCGTGTATCAGATGAAGAATTATGACACTAGAAATAAATTCATATTCACACCTAATGCAGTGGACATATATGACATGCAAACCGATTCTAGGGTTTCTACCGGTGAGGTAAATCATCAATCTAGATTATATACATTTTCTGAATTTATTGAACCAGATTCTACTTTACTGCTTACCCATGTTGATGAAAGTAGTAGGATATGGCACGAAAGGTTTGGGAATTTGAATTTCAGATATATGCAATAGCTCAGCAGGAAAATATTCATTGATGGTCTACTAGACATCCATTTCTCCAAAGGAATCTATGAGGGATGTGTTCTTGGAAAAAAACCTCAAGATAAATTCAACAAAGGAATGACTCAGAGAGCTTCATCTCCTTTAGATCTGTTCCATAGTGACCTCATGGGACCTTTTCCAAATCCATCAATCAGAAAAGCGAGGTATGTTCTCATTTTTGTTGATGATTTCTCATGTTTCACATGGATTTAATTTCTCAGGAAAAAATCAGAGGTCTTTCAACACCTCAAAGGTTTAAAATCCCTGGTTGAGACACAGTCAGGAAAGAAAATCAAATTCCTTTGAACTGATAATGGGGGAGAGTATGTCAATCATGAGATCCATAATATTTTTCATGAGGTAGGGATTCATTTTCTACACATAGTTCTTTGTACTCTGCAGCAAAACATAGTTGTTGAGTGGAAAAACAGATCTCTAAAAGAGATGGCATCTTTCATGCTACATGAAAAGTCACTTCCACATAGATTATGGGCTGAAGCACTTAATTGTGTAGTCTACATCCAAAATATATCTCCCCATATATATGTCAAGGATAAGACCCCCTATGAGGCTTGGAGCAGCCTCAAATTGGAAGTGACCCACTTTCGTATTTCTGGTTCACGTGCATGGGCCCTGATTCCCTCTGAAAAGAGGAAGGCACTTAATCCACACATAACAGAGTGTATATTTGTTGGGTACCTTGACGGTGTGACAGGACACAAACTTATTGATATTTCCTTGGGTACCTTGACGGTGTGACAGGATACAAACTTATTGATATTTCCTTGAGCAAAGTGTCCAATTCGAGGAAAGTGTCTCGCATGTACCTCAACAGCCGCATGTAGACACCTTCATTCTTCCACCTGTCCGAGATGATGAGCATGCACATGCCAACTCTTATTTAGAAAATATTTCTGATTCAAAGGATTTAGATGATCTAGATACAGAGTCAGTACAGTCAGATGCAGAATTAATGCATCCAGATGTAGACACAAAGCCATAACAAAGGCCCAAGTGGGTCAAGACTACTCTTCAGGTTGTAGGGGATCTTGTTGGTGACCTAGTCGATACTAGGAGGACTCGATCTTATTTCGAAGAGCCTCCTATTACACTCATTTCTACTGAACCATTTCCCTCTAGGCATATTTTATTGGTTTAGTCTTCATATCCACAGTCTTATGGCGAGGTTGTTGGAAATCCCTTTTTGGAATCCGCCATGAAAGAGGAGTACAACTCCCTCCTCAAGAACCAAACTTGGGATCTGGTTCCCCTTCCTTCTGGAAGGAAACTTGTCAGGTGAAGATGGGTCTACAGGACCAAGAGCATAGCAGATAGACATATTAGCAGATACAAAGCCATGCTTGTTTCCAAAGTCTTTCATCAGGTGCATGGCATTGACTATGATGAGACCTTCACTCTAGTAGAGAACATGGATTCCATACATTTATCACTTGCCATTGTGGTGGACAAGGGATGGGAAGTCCATAAGATGGACGTGAAGAATTCATTTCTTCATGGTGATCTCTCCGAGGATATCTATATGGAGAATCCCCAAGGATTTGTGTAGGATTCCTCTTTGGTATTTCGACTGAAGAAATCTCTTTATGGCCTCAAGCAGGCTCCGAGGGAATGGTATTCCAAGATGGACTCCTACCTTCTTTCACAGAACTTTGTACATTGTAAATTAGACCCGAATGTCTACATGCTTAGGATGGCTGATTCACTTCTAATCTCAGTTTTGTATGCTGATGGTTTTTTTATCATTGGTTGCTCAACTTCAGCAATTGCTTCATTCAAGAGGATTCTACATGAAAAGTTCTTGATTATGGACATGGGTCCACTGCACTTCTTCCTTGGACTCGAGAATAGTCAGGATGCATTAGGCATCAAACTATCTCAGACCAAGTATGCACGAGATCTCCTTGAGATATTTCACATGACAGGTTGCAAGTCTGCTCCAACTCCTTTCCTACCAGGAGTCAAACTTGAGGATGGTGGGGACACTCCACTAGTTGACAACACACTTTACAGATAGCTAGTGGGGAGCTTGGTGTAACTCACACACTCCAGGCCATACCTCTCCTATGCAACTGGTGTTGTTTCTAGGTTCATGCAAGAGTGACATGAGCTACATTGGAAGGCTACAAAGTGTATCATTCTATATGTATAGCGAACCATCACCTTTGGGATTCATTATGCAGCAGACTCTACATTAGATCTCATCGGGTTCACTGATTCTGATTGGGCTGATGATAGCACTGATTGCAAGTCCACATCTAATTACTCACTCAGTCTTGGTGTTGAGCCTATCTATTGGTCAAGCAAGAAGCAGGCTTCTATTTCTCTTTCTTCAACCAAGGTAGAGTACATAGGTATAGTTAACATAACCATTCAGGCTATGTGGCTACAACATTTTCTCACTGAGTTGGGCATTCAGTTTCATCGATCGATCATCATCTGGTGTGACAACTAGAGCACTCTGAAGTTTTGCAGAGATCTAGTTCATAAGTAGCGGATGAAGCACATCGAGATCCACATGCACTACATCTGGGACTTAGTACATGAGGGTATCATCGACCTACATTTCTTTCTTTCAGCAGAACAAATGATAAATATCTTCACCAAGACCTTCACTGGGAAAAAGTTCCATTCTATGAAAAAACGTCTTGGAGTGAAGGACACAGTTTCCTAAAAACTATCAGTTATTCCTTTTACATACATTGTACCTTGAGGGGGGGGGTTCCCATGAGGTTTTCCCTCTTTCCTCACTTTTTTTTAGTGTATCTTTTGTATTTGGGTACCTAACATGGACTCGTTGGCGTGACCCATTCTTTATTTTCACCATAGTGATGTTCAGGAGGGGTGTTTGAGTTACTTCACACACACCTAGGATTTATTTTTACTAAGGTTTTTCCTATGTTTATTAGTCTGTATCCAATCTCCTAAATT
The DNA here is from genome assembly GCA_032191745.1 of Picea mariana. NCBI lineage: Eukaryota > Viridiplantae > Streptophyta > Pinopsida > Pinales > Pinaceae > Picea > Picea mariana. The sequence continues at coordinate 198,479 of JASDQU010100786.1, forward strand.
TTAGGGAGAATATTCCTCTAGGAGAATATTCTCTTCAGTTTTCACTTTAGTTTGACTAGTTGAGTGGAGTCTAGATGTTGCATTGGTTTTATCACCATGCAACATTGGGATCATCACCAGATAATGCTCATTTTCCTTGGGATCATCACCATACTAGTGAATTACCCATGATTCCCTGATCTCCTCCTCACTTCATTATGTTTTAGTCAGTTAACTGAAGACTGGTAGACTAGTTAACTCAGCTAGGTGGCAGTTCACTCTCGTAACTTCCCGAGAGACTAGAATAGGTGGAAGTGCACTCTCGTAACTGCAGGAGTGTTTCCAGATCACTATAGACCACAAATATGGTGCATTGGCTTCACCTCCAGTGCACATTGGTTGAGTTATATAGAGTATATAATGTGTAAATTATTCAGTATTCATTGCATTTAATGAAAATTCTTCCATTCTTTCTCTCTTGCTTCTTCTTTCTCGAATTCTCTCTATAAATGTGTGTGTGGTATTTTCTAGCTAGATCTATTCTATACAGGTTCAACACATTTACAAAGTTTTATAGATTGAAAAAATGTTGAAAGAGAATTCGGTGCCTCGGATAGCTTGAGGCATACTAAAAGAAGAACCATGGAATGCACAACACATTGAGCCACTCTAGGAAGAAAATTTTGACTCGTGACTATTTAGTCACCAACAAGCCTCTTCATATCCTCACAGCCATAAACCAATGGATAATAACATATGGAACCTATTTTTGAAGGTGGGATTGAACAAGTTTGATGGTTATGACCTGTCAAGATGGCTCACCTAGATGGAACATTACTTTTCCCTCTAGGGTATTGTTGATGACATGATTAAACTTAGGGTGGGGGTCTTGTATCTACATTTGAAATGATGAAAATGGAAAAATAAATCATATGTGGGATACATTTTCTAGAGTTAGTTTGTTAAAGTTATCCATGCATGTTTTATGTGAGATAGTCACTATTGGGGGAGGCTTACCAAGTTATTCCAAGCAAGCTCAGTCATGTGATTTATGTCAAACTTTGAGAAATTATCTATACGTACAAGAAACTATATATGAGTTTCAGTAAAGAGGTTTGTGTGCAGTCCCTTCGATGGATTCATGAAGGCCATCCTAAAATAATCATCTCCCATCACGTGGAGAAGCTATTAGAGAAAATCCACTCTAGCATTATTTCCCAATTTAATGGCACACATGTTATGGAAATTATGACAAAAGAAATACACCCAAACTTGCAATTGGTCCTTGAAAAACACTGCCATGTCTTTGAGATACCAACGCATTTACCCCCTTCTCATCAAGATGATGACCATTGTATTCCCCTAATTCAAGGAAGTCAACCACCAAATGTACATCCTTATCAAAAACCTTTAGTACAAAACAATGAAATAGAAAATATCGTTCAAGAAATATTGGAGGAAAGGGTCATACATCCTAGTACAAACCCTTACTCATCACCAATATTCATGGTGTTAAAGAAGGAAGCAAATTGGCACATGTGTCCTAATTTTAGGGCTCTCAATAATTTGATGATCAAGGACAAATTTCCTATCCTAGTTATTGATATTGATCTCCTAGATGAACTTCATGGAGCCAAGTTTTTCACTAATATTGATCTATGTTTAGGATACCATAAAATCAGGATGAAAAATGTAGACATCCCTAAGATATCCTTCAAGACACACAAAGGTCATTACGAGTTTCTAGTTATGCCTTTCAGTCTTTGTAATCCTCCATCCACTTTTCAAAGCCTCATGAACAAGATTTTTAAACCCTTCATATGGAATTTTGTGTTGGTATTATTCAATGATATATTAATCTACATTAAAGCATGGGAATCATACATATATAATGTTGATTAGTCCTCAAAACTCTTGAGGGACAACCAATTGTTCATGAAGTGCTACAAATATGATTTTAGGGCTCTTGAGGTTGATATTTGGGTCACATTGTAAGTCAGGATTGTAGGAAATATTTTTTTCATTGATGTCAAAGATAGGGGGATATTACAGATGTCCAAGATAAATATTGCAAGATGGAAATTGTTGGAATGAGATAGAAACACGGGCCTTTGCTTATTTAAAGGATTCCATGTGTAGTACTCTAGTATTTGCAGTTCCTAATTTCTAAGTCTTTTGTTTTGGAATGGGATTCCTTAGGCAAAGGTCTCAGAGCAATCTAGATGAAATAAGGAAGCCCCTTGGAATTCACCAGTAAGCAATTGTGCCACTTTAATTTGGGAAAATCCACATATGAGGAGGAAATGATTGTTATCCTTCATGTAGTGGAGACTTTTCACCCTTATATCATAGGGAGGCATTTTCAGATCAATACCAACCATCATAGTCTGAAATAATTTCTCAAACAACTATTGTATTCACTAGAGCAACACAAGTGTCACCAATATGTTGCGGTATTATTATGAGATCACATAGAAGAAGGTTAAAGAAAATGTTGTGGTTGGTGATTTATCCAAACATTTTGAGGAGGATGGATTACTCCTTTCCTTATCATTACCAATTCTAGGATGGATCGAAGAATCTTGCAGGGAATGGTTGGAAAATAGTACTTTAAGGAATCTCATCCAAACGATTGAAGTAGATACCAACCCACCACCTAAAGGTTATACATGAAAACTAGATGCATTGCGTTATAAAGGGAACATTGTTCTGGAAAAATATGCGTCTATAAAATAATGAATCTTAGAGGAACTACATTCATCACCAATAGTAGGTCACTCTAGTTTCCATAAAACATATGAAATAAATAAGAAATCATTCTTTTGGGATGACATGTAAATAGATATCCAGGATTTTGTAGCATCGTATAACAATTTCCAAAGAAACAAGGGAGAGATAGTGAAGATACCATATGCATTGCAACCACTACCAATCCCAACACATATATGGATAGACATCTGAATGGATTTCATCATTGGGATCCCAAAAGTTGGTAACAAATCAATCATCGTGGTGGTTGTAGACCATCTTTCAAAAGCTATTGATTTTTGTGCCTTATCTCATCCTTCCATTCCTTCCTCATTTTCCCAAGTCTTCATGGATAAGATCTTTAAGATTCATGCTATGCCTACTTCCATTGTCTCGGATTGGAACCCCACATTCACCAACAAATTTTGGTAGCCTACGCTATTTAAACTTCAAGGTACATAGATGAATATGAGCAGTGCATATGATCCTCAAACTAATGTCCAAACATAAGCAATCAACAAGCTCTTAGAAACATATTTGAGATTTTTTTCTTCTTAAAAGTTGCACTGATGGGAAAATGGATTCCCCTTGTTGAATGGTGGTACAATACCACTTATCATGGTGCTACCAAAATGACATTGTTTGAATTTATTTATGGAAAAAACCCCTATCAGTGGCATCCTGTGTAACAAGAACCTCCTGTTGGATTACTGAGAGGGGGGGGTGAATCAGTAATAGAGCAATTTAGTCCCTTTTAACCATATAATCCAAGTGCTATATCAATGAAGCATTATTATCCAATAACTGTAGAGTAAATAAGCAATGAACAAATGAACAATCAAACATATACACAGTACACCAGTGTTTTACGTGGAAACCCAAATCAGGAGAAAACCACGGAATTGTTTTTCTTATATGTCTTGAAGAATTACATTTATTGGAAGCACCAACTTCCTTTGTTTTCCAGCTGCAACTGGAAGGAGGCTCCAACTCCCTAGTTTCTCAGGCTACAACCTGAGGGAAGCTCCAACTCCCCAATTCTCTGGCTACAACCAGAAGGAGGCTACAACCCCCTATGTTCTTCGGCTACAACCGGAAGGTGGCTACAACCACCTATCCTTGCCCCATCCTGCCACCCTGAAGTAGAAGTAGAATGATGGAACCACTGTCACACTCTCACTGTGAGATGTACCACTGTAAACCTATACCAATAAATCTGAACCATGCATCAACCATGCATCAACCTGTAATCAACCTGTACCATAAACAAGTGCATCAACCATGCACCAACCTATAATCAACCTGTACCATAAACAAGTGCATCAACCATGCACCAACCTGTAATCAACCTGTACCATAAACAAGTGCATCAACCATGCA
>JASDQU010100786.1:207008-217047 GCA_032191745.1 Picea mariana
GGTTATGCATGGAAACAAGATGCATTGTGTTATAAAGGGAACATTGTTCTGGAAAAATATTTGTCTATAAAACAATGAATCTTAGAGGAGCTACATTCATCACCAATAGTAGGTCACTCTAGTTTCCATAAAACATATGAAATAAATAAGCAATCATTCTTTTGGGATGACATGTAAATAGATATCCAGGATTTCGTAGCATCGTACAACAATTTCCAAAGAAACAAGGGAGAGATAGTGAAGATACCAGATGCACTGCAACCAGTACAAATCCCAACACATATATGGATAAACATCTTAATGGATTTCATCGTTGGGTTCCCAAAAGTTGGTAACAAATCAATCATCGTGGTGGTTGTAGACCATCTTTCAAAAGATATTGATTTTTGTGCCTTATCTCATCCTTCCATTCCTTCCTCATTTTCCCAGGTCTTCATGGATAAGATATTTAAGCTTCATGCTATGCCTACTTCCATTGTCTCGGATTGGAACCCCACATTCACCAACAAATTTTGGTAGCCTAAGGTATTTAAACTTCAAGGTACATAGATGAATATGAGCAGTGCATATGATCCTCAAACTAATGGCCAAACATAAGCAATCAACAAGTTCTTAGAAACATATTTGAGATTTTTTTCTTCTTAAAAGTTGCACCAATGGGAAAATGGCTTCCCCTTGTCGAATGGTGGTACAATACCACTTATCATGGTGCTACCAAAATGACATTGTTTGAATTTACTTATGGAAAAAACCCCTATCAGTGGCATCCTCTGTAACAAGAACCTCCAAGGTTCATGTAGTATATAGAACACTTCACACCAAAGAGGCCATTATTCGTATCCTCGTTAACAAATTGGTTATGGTACAAAATCGAATGAAGAAACAAATTGATCAACATATATTAGAGCATCATTTTTCCTAAGGGGGTCAAGTGTTTCTTCACCTAGATCCTTATAAATAAACATCACTCAAAGATAAAGTCCCTGAAAAGATATCTCCCAAGTTCTATGGTCTCTATCAGATCTTACAATGCATTAGGTAGGTGGCCTATAAGTTATGTCTCCTAGCCCACTCCAACATTCATCTAGTCTTTCATGTGTCTCGTTTGAAAAAGGTTGTGACATTGAATTGCAAAGTGCAGACCAACCTAACAGAAATTCATGAAGAAGGTTCCATTTGGATTTAGTCAGAAGTAGTATTGGATACTAGAGAGAATCAATTGCATTAGTGCATGATCATGTAAGTATTTATCTAGTGGAAATATATATGCAACTAGAAGATGCCACATGGGAACAGACAACAATTCTACAACAATTTGCTCACCTTCATCCTTGGGGACAACGCTACTTTTAAAGTTGGAGGGCATGTTAGGGTCCTACCCTAACGTCGTTACTTAGGATACTTTATTAATGTAAGAGGTAACATTCCTTGAATAACACCCACTAAATAATTAGTTAATAGTCATTCATTGTAAAAAGGGTTCTCCTTATTAATAAGTATAAAATTAGAAACTAGGCCCTCATTATAATTGGGAACATAGTTCATATCCTCTATGGGTATGTTGGAAGACACAGAGATAATGAGATGGGGGTGAATCATTATCTATCAATTTTTTTCACTTTATCCCAATTATTAACATTGCAGATTAGTATGCAACATTAACCAGAAATAAAACAAGACATTCACCATCATAATATAAACACAATACACAAGATGTAACATGTAAACCCTTAATAGGGAGAAAACCACAAAACAATTTCTATTATAATTCAAGTGTTATAGTATCATGCTCCAACCTGTGAAGGACACCCATCTCTATTGTAAGAACCAACTTGTAATACTACAAGCACCAACCTGTCATAACAAGCACCCACTTGCTAATTATAGACACCAATCTATCAAGGAAACCAATCCTTTCTACAAGCATAGACTTGTAAAACTGCAAGCACTGGCCTACACTGCAAGCACCTACTTTCTAATTGTAGACACCAATCTAAAAAGGACACCAATCCTTGCTACAAGCACCAACTTGTAGAAATGAAGGCACCAACCTGCACTGCAAGTACCCACTTAATAATTGCAAACACCAATATTCCAAGGACACCAATCCTTGCTACACACACTAACTTGTAGAACTGTAGGAACCAACCTGCACTATAAGCACCCACTTGTTGATAAAGAAAGCACCAACCTTCAGTGTAAGCACCAACTTACAATAAGAAATCCAATCCTCTCCCAAGCTCCACCTTTCCACCCTTAAACATTCAAATCTTTGTCTCTTCCATTCTCTTAAGAGACTCAGAGCCTATGCTCTTCACACTTATGCTTCCACGTGCTTCACTCTTCATACATCATGCATCTGTTATGCATCTTCCTTTCAATACAATCCTAGCATCATTATATATATTCCTTTCAATGCAATCCTCGCATATATATATATTTGAGTTCACATAGTCACCAAAGCTTCTTTAGATCTTCTCAAACATAGAATCGTTACTCTTCATGGTCTCCCTTCATTCTGTAATCTTTTATCTCATAATCACTCACTTGTTCATATTCACCTCACTCTACCTCCCCCTTTATAACCTCATAGTTGTCTTTCTCCAAATCACCTCTGAATCTAATTTTGGCAGTGTGATTTATAGACTTCATGCTCTCATAGATTTTTCCACGAAACTAAATCCAGGGGGTCAACCCTAACTCCCTTTACTTCTTCCTCAAATCACACTTCAAAGACCTTTACCAAAAACTAGTCTCAATCTTATTTTCTTGTACACGACGTGTTCACTAGTCCTCAACGCTCAACCAATATCTGATCTAGGTTTCCATTGAATTCCCATTGTCAATTTGCAATCATTTTCATCAGTACCATCGAGGTACCAAGACACTCAACACTACCTTGATGCTTAGTAGCTGTCTGATCTTCCCTTGGATTAATTCTCGACCATTGATTTGATCTCCTTGATATTGGTACCATTGGGCTAACAGGCCCCTGGGACCTTAATATTCAACTATACTCCCTTAGCACTCAGCCCCCATCGGATTTGGATTTCCATTCAATTTACATCATTGATTTGTGAACATGTTCATTGGGACCACCGGGCCTATCGGACCCTGGGACCTCAACACTCATCCACTGTTAGATCTGGTCCATATTTAATCTTGTTTGTTGATTTGATCTATTTCATATCAATACAATCGGGGTGTCGAAACACTCAACATGACCTTGATGCACAACACTAGTTCAATCTTTCGTTTGATAGATCATGACCAATGATCTTTTCTTTGCCAACCAAAACACACAACATGGACTCGTTACTCAACAATCATCTGATCTTTGATCAATGTCTATCATTGGCTCTCAAAGTCCTCTTCCTTGGAAATTGTATGTTCATCAACTCCACTCTGACCATAGTCTCTCTGATGACACGTACTCTGACAGATCCAATGGTCCTCGTAGTTGAAAATCAATGGATTTGATTGTCCCGCTCCTTCAACATGCACAATGTTTATCTTTTATCCTTTAACATGTTCGTGGGATGGTTAGGTGGGGTCCACAATAGATATACGGTTGATATTGCATGTCCTTGTTCATTTACCTATGGTCCAAATCACTCCTCAAATCTCATCAACATCGAGGTGCTTCCACTTCGATGGCTCATACTCTAATGGATCTAATGATCCTCGAAGTCTGGAATCAATGACTCAAATTCATGCTCATATTTCCTTGTCGTCATAGTACCTTCGCTCATATTCCACTCTGACCATTGCTTCTCTGATGAATGACGAAGATCTTACTTTCTACACCATCTTCAATGGATGATATTTGATACAATGACCTAAAGGTCTCCATGTTCAACTGGGGCCCACTTTCACTTAGCACAATCAAAAGTTGACATGTTTCATTCCTGGGACACTCGGGCTTCCACGTTAGCATCCTCGTCACTCGATCCACCTAGATGTCATAATACGTCACCCTGTCATCACTCTCCTTCCTAGAAACATATCGTTATATATCCAACGATTGAGGTGGATCCTACGATAGATGTATAGTGCTCGGACCTTCTCATCGTCAGAATCCATTCTCAAGTATCTTGACCCAATATAATGGCTCTCACTCTTATCAATGATCTGGGCTCTACCGATACCACTCTCCGATAGATCAACAATTTTCCTTGCACCTGATCACTCCATCAACTCAACATGCCGCCAATGGACACGATTTTTAGTTCTCCAGTCCTGCAATATATCAATGGTTTCTATTAACTGGAAGTTTCTCCCATCAAATTCATTGTGCAACCTTTCACTCAAACACTCTGATGATCTAATGGTTGTTACAGTAACTCATCAATGATTAATATTTACTCTGATGTTGACATCTACACAATGGTTAAGGTTTCAACCTTGTACCTTACAATATCCAACGACTCTCGTCTATCGAGATCATTCTCTGATTGATCCAACGAATCATATTGACTGCAATTTTATCCCATCGAATTTTCATTACAACCTCTCACTCCAACACTTCGATAACCTAACCTTATGACATGCTTAAAATGAACATCCACGGTCTAGATTTCTTCGTTGTGTTGAATCAACGACTCTAATTTCCTCCGACTAAAACACAGGTTTTACTTCATGGTAATGGTCCAATTTAACACTTAGCTATTTCAAGGCTTTGGAACTTCTTCGGTCTCCTTTCTCTCTCTTTATTCATAGGGAAAAGAGTTCAACAACGATCTTTATCACTTTTCTGATCTCCTTCGTCTCGATGTTCGATTGTTGCAGACTTGTTCACTACCAATTGCAATATTTCACAGAATCTTAATAGTGCACAGTGATGTTCTTTGTTTCCTTTGACTGATTCAATTCTCAGAGTCTCCTCCTATCTGTTCATTTTATTCATCTTGCCTTCATTCACACAGAGTATATATGCAGTAATAGTCTAGATGTTTTCTCTGTCTAGTTCGATCCTTGAAGTTGTCATTTGCAGGGACTTATTAACACAATGCATGGTCTCCCCCTATCATTAACAACAGTCAGTCTCCCCCTATGTGTGATATTAATGAAATTCTTTGACATCAATGACAACACAATTTCCAACAGGGTAGCTATAAATTGAGTAGAAGGTTATATTATATTTTGTTAAGAATTGTTATTGTAGATGGAGATATTCTCCAGAAGGTTTACCTCTTGAAGAGGCAAGTGAATATAATGCTCTATTTTTTATTACCAAGAGATATTTATCCTGGTTTATCTATTTTCTCTTTTGTTCTTTGGTTTTTCACTACAAGTTATGCAATTTCTATGAATTTTTTGGGTTAAGTACATTACACTTATATCATTAATTTTCCATCTTGTATGAACATGGTAACATAGAAGGAGGTCAGTTCACAATACAATGATTATGTGAACTACTTGGCATCAACATATATGTCTAGAGTACATAATCTATTGTCCTCAATTTTTATTCAACTCATGCTTCATTGAAAGTAATCTATATTTCTCAGTTTCTTCTAGGTTCCTTGCATACACATTTCAAACCATTACTTTGAATGGGTTATAAAGGTACTAGTTGCATTAGGTCACTTGAAAATAGTATTGTTCTATTGAGACACATTGCATTAGGTCACTTGAAAATAATATTTTTCTATTGAACCACAACTAAATAAAGTTCTATTGAAAATAATATTGTTCTATAAACATTTATACAGGTTTGGATCGGGTTCTGGGATCATACCGGAATTACATTTATCCTCCTTTTTTCTTCAACACATAACTTAATCTTACAACATGGAATTATGTATCACATTTGGTAAAAAGAAATTATGGTAATTCTAAATTAGCAATTACCTGGGTACCAATTTAGTGATTGATGAAGGGGATGATCTGGTTGCAAAAGCATGTGGCAACCCAGAGCCAGAACTGGTGGACTGGGTATTTGAGGTAACATAACTCACTACTAAAACAATTGGCTTTGTGGGATCTGATAACGCTGTCACAGAATCACTTGAAAGAATCATAGTAACTGTATACATTGGTGGACGAAGTGATGAGTCAGATTGTGTACACAAAAGACCAACATGAATTCATCTCAACGCTTGTTGCTTATCGCGTGTTTCAATTATTGATTGATAAATCATCTGCTCACTATTTCCTCCTTCATATAGTCTCCATGCTTGCATTATATCGGCCTTAATTTCGATTTAATGTGGATTAGTACTAAATCCAATGGACGAGGGGTTTAGCTCATATATCAACCCATTTCATACTTAAACAAAGATTCGCAATACCATTTCATACTTAAACAAAGATTCGCAATACCATTTCATACTTAAACAAATATTCACAATACCTATATCAAACCATTTCATACTTGAACAAAGATTCACAATACCATTTCGTACTCAAACAAAGATTCACAATACCTATATTAATACCATTCCATTTTGGTTGTGTATACATAGGTTTCTCCATTACAACCCACGTACATCAGGTTTTCTACTCAAAATTAAAAATATTTCATATTTTCCATTCCAAGTCAGGAGATCCATGATCCTTGGCCCTTCATATGCTAGAAACGCTCCAATTCGACCCTTCAATTATATTTGGAAGATATAAATTGAGCCATATATAAGCCTTGAAGGGAGATAAAAAGGAGAGAGCAAGTACACTCTAGAGAAATGTTTCCCCATGTTACATCCTTGAGTCTGCATCCCTTAGCCCTTAAGTCTAAACTCTCCTTATGTTCAACCCCCAAGCTCCCCCTATCTTGTGAAGGAGAAACCCAATTAGTTCTAGAACTTGTGAGATTTCCTTGTAGAGGATTGAAGTGGTGAAGGCCCAGGTGGAGGGACTTAGTTTCTCAGTTTCGACTAGTTGTTGATAAAGAAGGTTGTCACCTATGTAATCCTGCTGATTATATTAATAGAAATACTCTTTTCTCATCCAATTATATGTTGCAACTGTTTATATTATTTTCCGTGGGTAAATTTGATATACATGTTAATGGATTATGCTAGTTTATATGCTAATATTTCATACATTTTCTATATGCTTGTGTATATTGGATGTTGAGGACAAGTTGTAGGTATCAGGAATTGTATTGTGATTTCAATGGTGATCTCCTACAAACTTTCAGAAGAGGTAGGCTTCTAGCATTTCTTTTGTTGGCATTTTCATTTATCTAGCATATTTGAGATTTGAGTTGATATCTTGGTGTCGTTCGGTCTATTTTGGTCCTACCCCAAACCATATATATTTATTCCTTGTAACATGGATTCTTGGAGATGTTTATAGTACTAGTGTTGTCATCGAGTATCAGAATAGGATCATCATATCTCACTTGTATGTCTTGCGGGATTTTCTTCATCTAGAGAATATGAGTAGAACATGTTGTTGTTGTGATATATTCTTCTTTTGTTGTGGATAAGGATACTAAAGATTGTTTCTTTCTCAACCAGGACATTAAGTAGTCACCCAAGTAGAAATTTGTTCCACTTGAACTTCTTCTGTCATCAATACTTCCTTCCCAATCTGCATCCATGTAATTGAATAGAGTTAACTCATTTCCTTTCAGATACCATATCTCAAAATCTATTATTCCTTTAATATATATGAAGATCCTTTTTACTTCTAGAACATGCATTTCCTTTGGTTTTGCTTGAAATCTTGTGACTTGTCCAACTGCTTACATTACATCCGGTCTTGAAGGTGTTACATAGAGTAGAATGCCAATCATTTATCTGTAGAGTCTTTGATCCACTTCTTTATATTCATCATCTTTTCTCAACTTGGAACCGGTGACCATAGGAGTAATCACAAGTTTACAGTCTTCCATTTTGAACTTCTTTAAAATTTCCTTGATGTACTTGGTTTGGGAAATGAAAATTCCATCATCTAGTAGAGATATCTGTAGTCCTAAGAAGAAATTCAATTCCCCAAGTACAGACATTTAAAATTCATTATGCATATCCTTGGAAAAATTCTAACTCAATATATCATCATCACTTCCAAAGATGATTTCATCAACATACACTTCTATAATAATCATATTTCCTTGATCCAATTTTATGTATAGGTTACTATCTTCATTTCCTCTTCTGAATCCTTTTTGTTGTAAGTACTTGTCCAATCTTGAGTACCAAGCTCTAGGGGATTGCTTAAGTCCATACATAGCTTTCTTGAATATGAAAACACAGTCTTTATTTTCTGATAGTAGAAACCCTTCTTGTTGTTCTATGTATAGTTCGTCTTTTAATTCTCCATTTATAAAAGTTGATTTTATGTCCATCTGATACAATTTGATCCTTTTGGAGCATGCATAAGCCAAGAAAATTTTGATTAATTCCATTATGTCCATGGAAGGAATGGTTTATTCAAAATCTATTCCTTCAACTTGAGCATATCCTTTGCACACTAGTCTTGCTTTGTTTTTGGTTACCTTTCCATCTTCGTTTAACTTGTTTTTGAAGACCCATTTTTTCCCAATCACATTTTTGTCCTTTGGTCTTGGAACTAGTTACCATGTCTCATTCTTCTCTATTTGATTTATTTATTCTTCCATTTCCTTGATCCAATGTTCATCATTTCTAGCTTCCTCAAAGTTACTTTTTTCAACTGTGGAAAGTAATGAAAAATGTCCTTGTAAAGGTGTTTGTGCTTGCCTTCTTTTGGTTTCTACTCTGATACTTCTATCTCCAATGATTTGTTTTGGTGCATGATTCTTCTGAACCGAGTGGTTAGGTGTCCTATAAGGTGTCTGAAAATCCTGTTGGTTGTTTTCTTATTGTTCTACTTCTAGCTTGCTTCAGTTCATATATCAACCCATTTCATACTTAAACAAATATTTACAATACCTATATCAACCCATTTCATACTTAAACAAAGATTCGCAATACCATTTCATACTCAAACAAATATTCGCCATACCTATATCAATACCATTTCATTCTTTTGTGTATACGCAAGTTGCTCCATTTGTAATATATTTTAGATTAAATAATACATATATCTCAATATATATTATTAAAGTAATGTGAGATGTATATTATTGTTGAAGACGGTGTGAAAAATTTAATTAAAATGGGTAGAGTATGTATATTTTCTTAAATTTTAGTAGTGAAATAGTTGCAGAGAGGGGGTATTGTGTTCCACATAGGTATCACTTGGAAATAATGGAAAACCTATTAATTAGTCGATTCTGATAGTCTTTGTATGTAGGACTTAGATCGTATTTCCTAGGAGTTTATTCTAACTCTCTACTTGATGTAGTTTTTTATATTCATGGTTGATTAATACTATCATGAGTTTGGCATTGCTTAGGTTGCCTCCAGGTAGTAGACACGTTGTTCTCATTTCCATTTTCTAAGTTGGTATCAAAGATTCCGGTCTGGGCGTGACTCCCTCCCAGGATCATGCAGCGAGTAGATTATTTTTTATTGCTTGCTACAGTCTGTCTGCAACCGTTGTTGATTGACGCAGGAGCCACGCACAGATTTGTGTAAAGTATTGGAAGAGCTATGACAGTATTGGTGAAAAGAGTCACATCAAACGAAGTGAATGCTCGCATGGAGTAGGAGAAGATCATTGTCTGCATATCAAAGTTGAGATCTGAACTTGTTCGTTGTCTAGAAGGGCCATAAGAGAGTTGTAAGAGAGTTGAACGTGGTAGCATAGAAGCTCGGTTTTTTTAAGGCACTTGTGTGATGGTTGAAGAAATCCCCTTATTACAATATTGATCTGCGTGTAGTTTGATTAACTGTCAGAGAAGGAGTGAATTTTCCATAGAAAATTGCTTCCAAGACATTGTTGTGACAAGGAGAGCCTGCACATTGTAGAGATGCAATTTGAGAAGTGAGATCATTCTCTGCTTGAGGAGTTTGTGTGTTGAATGAGACTAGTGTGTACATGATGAAATTTTTCTCAAAGGAATTTATGCCCACGAACACACAAATGGGCTCTGTCAGAGTGTGATCATTGGTTTCTGGAGTGAGGGGCTATCTGTGTTGGAGCATGGAGGTATCATGAAGATATTCTC
>JASDQU010100786.1:262979-281554 GCA_032191745.1 Picea mariana
CAAGGAATCATGGGTAATGCACTAGTATGGTGATTATCCCAAGGAAAATGAGCATTATTTGGTGATGATCCGAATGTTTCATGGTGACAAAACCAATGCAGCATCTAGACTCCACTCAACTAGTCAGACTAAAGTGAAAACTGGAGAGAATATTCTCCTAGAGAAATATTCTCCCTAAAATTTAGGAGATTGGATAAAGACTAATAAAGATAGGAAAAACCTTAGTAAAAATAAATCCTAGGTGTGTGTGAAGTAACTCAAACACCCCTCCTGAACATCACTATGGTGAAAATAAAGAATGGGTCCCGGCAATGAGGCCATGTTAGGTACCCAAATACAAAAGATACACTGAAAAAAAGTGAGGAAAGAGGGAANACCCCCCCCACCTCAAGGTACAATGTATGTAAAAAGAATAACTGACAGTTGCTAGGAAACCGTGTCCTTCACTCCAAGGTGATTTTTCATAGAATGAAACTTTTTCTCAGTGAAGGTCTTGGTGAAGATGTTTTTCGTTTATTCTGCTAAAAGAAAGAAATGTAGGTCGATGATACCCTCATGTACTAAGTCCCGGATGTAGTGCATGTGGATCTCAATGTGATTCATCCGCTGCATATGAATTGGATCTCTACAAAACTTCAAAGTGCTCTAGTTGTCACACCAGATGATGATCGATCGATGAAACTGAATGCCCAACTCAGTGAGAAAATGTTGTAGCCACATAGCTTGAATGGTTATGATAACTATACCTATGTACTCTACCTCGGTTGAAGAAAGAGAAATAAAATCCCGCTTCTTGCTTGATCAACAAATAGGCTCAGCACCAAGACTGAGTGAGTAAGCAGATGTGGACTTGTGATCAGTGCTATTGTCAGCCCAATCAGAATCAGTGAACCTGATGAGATCTAATGTAGAGTCTGCTGCATAATGAATCCCAAAGGTGATGGTGCCCTATACATATCAAATGATATGCTTTGCAGCCTTCCAATGTAGCTCATGTCACTCCTACATAAACTTGGAAACAACACCAATTGCATAGGAGAGGTATGGTTTGGAGTGTGTGAGATACAACAAGCTCCTCGCTAGCTATCTGTAAAGTGTGTTGTCAACTAGTGGAGTGTCCCCACCATCCTCAAGTTTGACTCCTGGTAGGAAAGGAGTTGGAGCAGACTTGCAACTTGTCATGTGAAATATCTCAAGGAGATCTCGTGCATACTTGGCCTGAGACAGTTTGATGCCTAATGCATCCTGACTACTCTCGAGTCTAAGGAATACGTGTAGTGGACCCATGTCCGTCATCAAGAACTTTTCATGCAGAATCCTCTTGAATGAAGCAATCGTTGAAGTTGAGCAACCGATGATCAACAAATCATAAACATACAAAACTAAGAGTAGAAGTGAATCAACCATCATGAGCATGTAGACATTCGGGTCTGATTTACAATGTACAAAGTTCTGTGACAGTAGGTAGGAGTCCATCTTATCATACCATTCCCTCAGAGCCTGCTTGAGGCCATAAAGAGATTTCTTCAGTCGACATACCAAAGAGGAATCATACACAAATCCCTGGGGATGCTCCATATATATATCCTCAGAGAGATCACCATGAAGAAATGCATTCTTCATGTACATCTTATGGACTTCCCATACCTTGGCAACCGTAATGGAAAATGATAAATGTATGGAATCCATATTCTCTACTGGAGCAAAGGTCTCATCATAGTCAATGCCATGCACCTATTGAAAGACTTTGGAAACAAGCCTGGCTTTGTATCTACTAATATGTCCATCCATTGTGCTCTTGGTCCTATAGACCCATCTTCACCTGACAATTTTCCTTCTAGAAGGAAGGGGAACCAGATCCCAAGTTTGGTTCTTGAGGAGGGAGTTGTACTCCTCCTGCATGGCGGATTCCCAAAATGGATTTCCAACAGTCTCACCATAAGACTGTGGATATGAAGACTAAATCAATAAAATATGCCTCGAGGGAAATAGTTCAGTGGCAATGAATGTAATAGGAGGCTCCTTGAAATAAGATCAAGTCCTCCTAGTACCGGCTGGATCACCAACAAGATCCCCTACATCCTGAAGAGTAGTCTCGGCCCACTTCAGCCTTTGTTCTGGCTTTGTGTCTACATCTGGATGCATTAATTATGCATCTGACTGTACTAAATCTATATCTAGATCATCTAAATCCTCTGAATCAGAAGTCTTGTCTGAAGAAGAGTTGGCATGTGCATGCTCATCATCTCAGACAGGTGGAAGAATGAAGGTGTCTGCATGCGGCTGTTGAGGTACATGCGAGACACTTTCCTCGAATTAGACACTTTGCTCAATGATGAGTTGGTTCGAGGAAATATCAATAAGTTTGTATCTCATCACACCATCAAGGTACCCAATGAATA
Source organism: Picea mariana (assembly GCA_032191745.1). Lineage (NCBI taxonomy): Eukaryota > Viridiplantae > Streptophyta > Pinopsida > Pinales > Pinaceae > Picea > Picea mariana. The sequence continues at coordinate 265,382 of JASDQU010100786.1, forward strand.
TACACTATGTTCTCTATGGATTAAGTTCCTTCCTCTTTTTAGAGGGAATCAGGGCCCATGCACGTGAACCGAAAATACGAAAGTGGGTCACTTCCAATTTGAGGCCGCTCCAAGCCTCATAGGGGGTCTTATCCTTGACAGATATACGGGGAGATATATTTTGGATATAGGCTACATAATTAAGTGCTTCGGCCCATAATCTATGTGGAAGTGGCTTTTCATGTAGCATGCAAGATGCCATCTCTTTTAGAGATCTGTTTTTCCGCTCAACAACTTCATTTTGCTGCGGAGTACAGGGAACTGTGTGCAAAAAATGAATCCCTTCCTCATGAAAAATATTATGGATCTCATGATTGGCATACTCTCCCCCGTTATCAGTTCGAAGGACTTTGATTTTCTTTCCTGACCATGTCTCAACCAGGGGTTTGAAATCTTTGAGGTGTTGAAAGACCTCTGATTTTTGCCTGAGAAAGTAAATCCATGTGAAACGTGAGAGATCATCAACAAAAATGAGAACATAACTTGATTTTTTGATTTATGGATTTGGAAAAGGTCCCATGAGGTCACTATGGATCAGATCTAAAGGAGATGAAGCTCTCTGAGTCATTCCTTTGTCGAATTTCTCTTGAGGGTTGTTTCCAAGAACACATCCCTCACAGATTCCTTTGGAGAAATGGATGTCTAGTAGAACATCAACGAATATTTTCTTTTTGATCTATTGCATATATCTTAAATTCAAATTCCCAAACCTTTCGTGCCATATCCTACTGCTTTCATCAACATGGGTAAGTAGTAAAGTAGAATCTGGTTCAATAAATTCAGAAAATGTATATAATCTAGATTGATGATTTACCTCACTGGTAGAAACCCTAGAATTGGTTTTCATGTCATATATGTCCACTACATTAGGTGTGAATATGAATTTATTTCTGTTGTCATAATTCTTCATTTGATACATGGAGAGAAGATTGACGAAAATTTTGGGAACATGCAACACATTCTCGAAGCTTTCGTTGGTGAGTCCAATCCTTCCTTTCTTGGTGACCTCGGCTGGAGAGTTGTCCCCCATCAGAATAGGAGGAACTTTGCATGCATCCAATGAATAATATACTACTTTTTTGGCATCCATGTGATGTGATTCTCCTGAATATAAGATCCAAGCATTGAGAGAGGAGTTAATGGCAGTCAAGGCATGGCTAGAATTTCCTTTCTTGGGATTCGGATCTTCTGGCTTCTTCTTCTTGGCACCCTCAGGGATGTGATCTCCAAGGTTATTTTTCTAAATTATTTGAGTCATTAGATCTATTTGTTTCTGCATGCATGAATATTCTGTATGGAATCCTTTATGGCAGTATGTGCATTTCTCCCCTTTTCTTCCCTTTACACCTTTGGATCTAGAGGCATCGTTGAAGGGTTTTGAGTACCCTTCCTTCTTCGAATTTGCATGGGATTTCCTTTTGTCTTTATATTTATATTTATGATATTGATGGATTCCATATTTCATAGTAAGCGCATGCACCTTTGGGCATTTGATTTTTCCCATGTTGATGAGCTTGGTTTTCTCTTGTGTCAGGGATTCGATAAATTCCTCAAGAGAAGGCATGTTCCAAGTGGTTCCAGAGTATAATTTGACGGAAAATAATGTGGATACGAACATAGAGAATTCATGACCAAGTTTGGAGAGAATGGTGAGAACCATTTGTTTCTCCTCCTTATATTTATCAACCCTACAAGCTTTGAGCTGCGACAGTAAATCCTTGTATTTTGTAAATATTTCTTGGAGATTGTCAAATATTTTTGGATCCAATGTGAGAAATTACACCTTGAGCATCTGTCCCCTCATCTCATCATGTTTTTAAAAGAGACCTTCCATGGTGTTCTAGGATTCATTGGGGGTTTAACAGGAAGATATGTGAAAAAGGAGATCGGGAGAAATGAGACTACCAATTGCTCTGAATGCTTCATCCATTTGATTTAGATACTTGGATTTTTCTATGGCTGATGTCAGTTCTGTCTCTATATTCATGGTTAAATTGTACAATCCTCTACTTAGAATATACATGATTATCCTCTCCTTCCATTCAAAGTAATTGTAAGGTGTAAGAATGAATTCTTTTGGGAATTCCATTTTTCCGTTGTCTTCAATCTTTGGTACTTGCAAAACATAATTTGTTGTAGATTTTTATTAGCAATACGTCTGCTCTGATACCATGTAAATGTGTTGAACCTGCATAGAATAGATCTATCTAGAAAATACCACACTCATTTTCAAAGAGAAATTGAGAAAGAAGAAGCAAAAGAGAAAGAATGGAAGAATTCTCATTAACTGTAATCAATAATGAATAATTTACACATGATATACTTTGTATAACTCAACCAATGCACACTGGAGGTGAAGAAAATGCATCATAGTGGTGGTATAGAGTGATATGGACACACACCAACAATTATGGGAATGAACTTCCACCTAGTCTAGTCTCTCGGGAAGTTACGAGAGTGAACTGCCACCTAGTTGAGTTAACTAGTCTACCAGTCTTCAGTTAATTGACTAAAACAGAGTGAAACAAGGAGGAGATCAGGGAATAATGGGTAATGCGCTATTCTAGTGATTATCCCAAGGAAAATGCACATTAGATGGTGATGATCCCAATGTTGCATGGTGAAAAAACCAATGCAGCATCTAGACTCCACTCAACTAGTCAAACTGAAGTGAAAAATGAAGAGAATATTCTCCTAGAGGAATATTCTCCCTAAAATTTAGGAGACTGGATAAAGACTAATAAACATAGGAAAAACCTTAGGAAAAATAAATCTTAGGTGTGTGTGAAGTAACTCCAACAAACTTCTCATCCAACTTATCTAATTTCTCATCCAACTTCATATCCAACTTCTCATCCAACTGTATATCTCGAATACTTATGTCTTGCTAAGTTTGTTGAAGATTAGATTCTAGGTGACCCACCCTATTGGTAGTAGAGGGGGTGGACATATTTTCTATGGAGTGAGTATGAATTGATTTATAGGGATCCACCATAGGTGAGCTCACTAAAATATTTTACCAGATAATGAGGACAAGGGAGTGTAAGGTGTTATTCTTGGAGATGGTGTCAGCATTGATGTCAAAGGAGGTAAATATGCTCAATGTTGGACATGATGTTATGGTATTGGAATTGATATCAAAGAGGGTATGTGATGTTGGTATTGACATTGATACAAAGAGGTCAATATTATGGTCATCATCATCAAAATTGTGCATATGATAATGTAAAACTCATGCATTGTCTAAACAATGAATGCTTATGGATACTAAATTTGTCCTCTGTAAATGCAAAGGGGAAAGATCAAAATTTGGTGCTAACAAAAATGTGTAAAAGGGTCTGGAGTCTCTATTAGACATGTTGATCTTTGACTTGGACAACTTCACCTTACATTGCCTTCAACTTCGACTTGGATAAACTTCGACTTATATTGTCTCCAACTTCGACTTGGATAACTTCGAGTTACATTTCCTTTGACTTCAACTTGGATAAATTCAACTTGAATTTCCTCCAACATTGACTTGGATAAATTCGAATTACATTTCCTCCGAATTTGACTTGGATAACCTCGAATTACATCGACTTGGATAAATTCGACTTGCATTTCCTCCGACTTCGAATTGGATAAATTCGACTTGCATTGCCTTCGAATTCAACTTGGATAAATTCAACTTGCATTTCTTAAATCTTGGTTGAATTGACTTTAGTCGACTTACTTTTCCTTGACCTAACTTGCATTTCGGCTGACTCATTTTTTCCCATTTCGACTTCCGGGTTGTTGACTCTATTTTATTTTCCTACTCGACTTTGGTCGACTTATTTTTCCTTGACTCGACTCTCATTTTGACCAACTCATTTTTCCCATTTCGACTTCTGGGTGGTCGAATCTGTTTTGTTTTTTTACTCGAATTGTGTCTTGAGTGGTCGAGAATTTCCCGTCATATAAACAACCAAAGCTATAATTGTTTTAAACAGAGAATTATGTGTTGGTGAGACAAATAGGCTATAATAGTCCTATTTATGGATCGACAGTGGAAAACGAATATGGATCGCAGATCTTTGGATCAATATGGAAGTGTGAGACCAAAATAAGAAGAGTCTATCCATAACTGAGATCGACTCATAAAGATTTAAAATATGATTAAATAAAATTAACACCTCAAGATCAGGGTTTGTTCAAAGAACTGTTACAACAACAATAACAAAATTTTAGCACCCAGATATTCCATTAATGATGAACAACTTACAATGGATTTGAAGTCTTTTGAATTAAAGAAAAAATGTTAGAATTATTATTAAATTAAATGAAGAGGTGCATTGTTTCATACAAAGAGACACAATGTTTCAAACTCATATCTATTGGAATATTATATAAACATAAAGGAGTCATGGAAGGAGAGTGTCTTTGTTGTATAATTCAGAAGATAAAAACACAGGCATAGTCAAGGAAGAAATTGAAACATTCACATGAAGTAAGGGTGGAAGGGAGGAGAAAGGGAGGTTTGAATTCCTCCACATGTTGAATCTTGAAATAGGGAGTTGGTGCTTCCTCAAAATGCTATCTGAAAACAAGAGGATTGGAGTCCTATACATGTTAGAGCCTGATCTACAGGGTTTTGGTGCTTCCTCAAGTTGGTGCTTGGAAAACAGAGGATCGATGTCTCCTTGAATTGGTGATCAAAATAAGAGAGATCGATGTCTCTTAAAAACTGTAACTTGTAAATGAAATATAATTTTTATGATTGTTACTTTTAAAATTTAGAGTTATGTACATTCTTTTTGATAAATTGCTATAAATTAATAAATAATTGATCTAATTTGAGAACAAAGAATCAATATTGATTCACCCCCCCTCTCAGTATTGAAAAACATTCCAACAATTGGTATTAGAGAAGCTCCTTCACGACAGTCTAACCACTTGAAGGAAGATTTTGAGAAATCCAATGGATCAACAAGAAGGAATGTCCTCCAACATAGCACCATTGTTCAAGGGAAATGATTATTCATTTTGGAGTATAAGTATGAGAAGTTATTTGATGGATCTTGGATGTGATGTTTGGCTATCTATGGTAAATGGTTACACTGCCCCAACTACTCCACCTTCAGATGCTGCTACAAAGAAACTCTGCAATGATAATTCAAGGGTTGTTAATGCAATTATGGGTGGAATAGCAAATCCCATATTTGTAAAAGTGATGCATTGTAAATCAATAAAATAAATCTGGGACAAAATTAAATTCATCTATGAAGGGGATGTAAAATTTAAGCAAGAAAAACTTCAAACATACAGAGGGCATTTTGAGAGTCTAAAGATGAAAGAGGAAGAAACCATTACATAATATTTTCACAGAGTGGATTAAATAGTGAATTCAATCAGAGCATTGGGAGAAGAGATAAAAGACAAAATTATTGTCCAAAAGGTGTTGAGATGATTACCAATGAGATATGATTCCAAGGTATCTGCCTTGGAATATTGACAGGACCTTGACAATCTTACAATGGATGAACTTCATGGGATTCTTGTAGCCTATGAGATGAGAACTGGCCAAGAAAAGTCATAAAAAATGGGAGACAACTTTCAAAGAATCAAAAGAAACAAATAACCATGAGCATGTGCAAAATGTGAATCACTCAAACATTTCAGATGAATAATAAGATAACTTTATAAGGAAACTCAAGAAAGGTTCTAGAAAATACAAAGGGAAGTTACCCCACAAATGTTTAAAGTATGGAAAAGTTGGACATTTTTCCTCCAAATGTCCCTATCCAAAGAAGGAAGAGAGTGATGATGAATAAACTCAAAATCATAAAGAATATAAAAAGAGAAAAATTGGAAACACAAATAAATTATACAAGAATAATAAAAACTTCTACTCCAAAGAAGAAAGTAGCTCATCTGACATGAGTGAAGATGATGAGACGACTTTTGTTTATGGGCATGGAATCTCAAAATAAAGTTGATGATGATAATGAAGAAAACTATGAAGTTGAAGAAGTATACCTTGAAGGAGAATGTTTTAGTGCTCTTGAAGAACTTATAAATTATAAAAGGAAAATAAAATCATTGAAAGAACAACTATTGGAATATGAAGGGAAAAAAATCAAGAGAAAATGAAGTTTCAAAAACCATCAAGGAATCAGAACAAATCAGTATCTTGAAGATTGAACTCTAAGAAGCCAAAAGAATTGAAGAAGTCATAAGTAAACAACTCAATGAAAAACAAGTAGACTATGAAAAGCTAGAGGCTGAAATTGTTTTTCTAAAAAGAGAACTTGAAAAAGGAAACAACCAATCAAGATTTGAAAATAGTTCAAGAATATTGGATAATGCTCTTAACATTCAAAGATCATCAAGCAATAAGTCAGGACTAGGTTATGATCAAAAGAATTCTAACAAAGGATCTAACTCTACATCTCAGGAAACTGACAAAAATCCAAAAATTAATGTAGTTTCCCTTCACATATATTTCAAAAAGGAAGAAATAAAAATAAAGACTGATTCTAATCAACAAAAATATGCACTCCCTTCAAAAGAAAATGAATATAGAAGGAATATAACTACAAGAAAAACTCCCTCAAAAGGTATCGACATCTCTTTCTTGGATATTGTTACTCTTGCAATAATTTTGGACATAAAACATTACATTGTAGAGCTTATAGAAAGAACAGTGATAGGAATGTTCAAAAATATGGTTATAAGAACAACAAGAATAATAATAATCAAGAGAACATAAACTATAATTCATTCTCTCCACTGCAAAATTACAATGTTGAATGCCTCAAATGCAACAATTATGGTCACAAATCTAGTGACTGTAGACTACCAAAAATTCCCATAAAAATGTCCAAAATTCAACAAGAAAAGCATAAGAAGGGATGGAAAGGAAAAAAAATGGAAGAAAAATAAACAGAGTGTAAGGTAGCCTTATATGCTAAAGATAAAAGGATTCAATGGTATGTTGAAAATAGATGTTCAAAACATATGATTGGAGATCAAGACAATTTCCTCAGTCTGAAAAAGAAAGAAAAATGAAGTATTACATTTGGAGATAATGTCTCTACCAAGATACTTGGAAAGGGTACATTCAATCTAGGAAATAATAAAGCTAAAGAAGAAAATGTGCTATAAGTTGAAAATTTGAAGCCTAATCTCCTAAGTGTGAGTCAAACTTGTGATCAAGGATACATACTCATCTTTGAATCTAAAAAATGTGAAATAGAAAAGAAGGCTCAGGAAAACTAGTGATTGTTGCACCAAGGACACCAAATAATGTTTATATATTAAAAATAAAAGAAGAAGAATTTTTTTGCATGAGACAAATAAAACAAAGTTGGTTATGGAACAAAAGAATGGGACATATATGTTTTGACAATTTAATAAAAGTCAATAAAAGGGAAGCTGTGAAAAATATGCCAAAGATTATTAAACATTCAAACTCTGTTTGTAGACACTACCAACATGGAAAGAAGAAAAGAGTAAGATTCAAGACAAAATAATACTCTACATAAAAACCATTGGAACTTGTTCACATTGACCTCTGTGGACCAACAAGAACTAAAAGCATGCAAGGTGAACATTACTTCATTTTATTCATAAATGACTATACAAGGATGACTTGGGTATCCTTTCTCAAAGAGAAATCAAAAGATTTCAAAAAATTCAAGGCTTTCAAAGCACATGGTGAAAATGAGACTGATCTCAAAATCAAGTTCTTAAGATAAGACAATGGAGGGGAGTTTACCTCATATGATTTCAATAAGTTTTATGAAACTCATGGAATTAAAAGAAATTTTTCAACTCCATAACTCCTCAACAAAATGGAGTTCCTGAAAGGAAAAATGGAACTTTCCAAGAAGCATCCAAAACTCTGTTAAATGAAGCCAAACTTCTAGATATCTATTGGAGAGAAGAATTATATACATAAGTGTACACACTTAACAAAGATCAACTTAGAGTTAACCATGACAAGACACCATATGAGTTGGGGTTTGGTAGACCAACAACAGTCAAACACTTCAAAGTATTTGGGAGCAAATGGTATATAAAAAGACATGATAATAATCTAGGAAAATTTGATTCCAGATCAGATGATGGTATATTTCTTGGTTACCCATMTAATAAAAAKACMTACAGATGCTACAATATGAGATTGCACAAAATTKTAGAAAGTGAAAATGTAAAGGTGGATGTTATAACATCAAGAAGAATCAAATCTCAAGATGATTCACAAGTTGATGAAAGAAGAAGAGATGAATATGACAAAGAAGAAACTGAAGAAATATAAGAAGAAGAATAACAAAGTGAAGAAGAAAAAAAAGAGGAAGCATCACCAAGACAAGAATCAAGAGAATGATCAAGAAGAGTACAAAGAGATCATCTTGAAAGTCAAATCATAGAAAACAAAAGTGTTGGAGTTGAAACAAGAAAAAGGCAATGCTCTCCCTAATAAAACCCAAAACATTTGCAGAATCTAGAAAATATAAATATTGGATTAAAGCCATGAATGAAGAGCTTGATAAAATAGAGAAGAATCAGACCTGGAAACTTGTCCCAAGAAAAAATACAAAAATGTGCTAGGGACCAAGTGGATTTTTAAGAAAGTTAATGAATATGGTCAAATTATAAGGAATAAAGAAAGATTAGTGTGCAAAGGATATGTGCAAGTAGAAGGGATTAACTTTGAGGAAACATTTTCCCCTTGTTGGTTTACTTGTGGGCTGAGCCAGGTTCTAACTATAGGATTACCAACTTCCCTTCTACCATCAACCCTTCTGAATACGAGAAGGCAACACAATGCATAAATTTCACTGTGTAGTCTCACCCAAGAGGCCTTCAATGGTTGGCCATAGGGCTCAAATTCCTACAACGCAGGGATGTGATGTGTTTATCTCTCAAAGGAATTAGATCTACTTGATGTTAGACCTCAACCCCTCATTAGATCTTAGTTTAGACCAATATCACTAATATTCCAATAAGAATTCATTAACCATTATATCAGCATGTATTTAATGATAGGTATTCATCTATTGTAACATATGATTCATATCTAAACACCAGCTATGACATCCATTCATTTAGTGTTGTTCTATATTTCTTCACTTAGTGCACAATATTATTTCATTTTTCATTTAACATGTTCATCATAAATTCATCAAAGAAAATGTAACCATTGTTGACATTATTGATTATGTGTTGTCATTGATGGAAACATGAGTCCAACATGTAAAGTAATCAGAAGAAGAGGAGCATCACCTTGTGGCATAAGCAATTTGTGATCATTGTTGATCACAATAGGATCAACAATGATCCTATGAATATATAGTTTAGGAGAGGTAGCATGCATAGAATCCATGTACAGAAGGAGTAATGAAGGACACGAAATTAAAAGCTTAGAAGAGTTAGTGACTGAATATTAGTGCATAAAATAATGCACATATAGTTATTAAAATTTCAAGAGAAATAGTGATGGAAAAATAAGAAGGAATAACAGATAAGTAAGCTACAGGAGCCATCGATCTAACAAAAAAAAATATATTGATCGTCGAAGGATGAAACCAGCCTCTACCACCAACATCTACCTGAAGCACCGAAGCACGAAGTCACGAAATAACGTCGGTCATTGAAATAAGATCCTCTGGATTCTCACATGATCGTTGGATCAAAACAAAGTGGAAATATACGTAAGCACTCCCATGTTGACCACTTTTTCATTGACCAAATCCAAAGGAAATTGAATAAACAATTACGTGGACCTCTGAATCCCTGGAGTCCCGAAATCCCAAAGTAAATAGTGGTCGTCCATGTCAACAATTGATAAAGTCATAACTGTTGGATTAAGCCAGTGGAAGGATAGTGTAAGGATTGAAACTAGAATATTTATCTAGAGTGGAGATATTGGAGCCATGAGATCACAATAAAGGAAAGGAGATAGTCAACTTCGACGTTGACCAACTCTGGTGGAAATTGGAGCAATGATTACCTGGACCTCCGAAGCCCCAAAGTTCCAAAGTCACGAACTCCCGTCGTTTGTCGGATTAGGAAATTCCTTCAGTCGTTGATCTATTCAAAGTGCGCCAAGGAATATGTTGACCACTTTGGTGCTGACCAACTCTGGTGAAAATTGGAGTAACAATTATCTGGACCTCCGGAGCCCCAAAGTCCCAAAGTCATGAACTCGCGTCGACCGTCGGATCAGGAAATCCAGTCAACCATTGATATGGAGTACCTATGACCGTTATATCTAGGAGGAGGACATGTGACACATCAGGAGATCCACATCAGCAAGACCATGTCAGCAAGGACACATGGCACATTCAGATGGTGAAAAGTGTCAAGGTCTAGTTGGAACTTTAGGTATATGAAAGTCACGAATCTAGGTGACACATGGAAGCCACTTAGCCAATGGAATGTTAAAAGTGATGTCAACAAGATATGCCACTCCGAGACTAAATTCCTTTAGGGATATCCAGTTTTTACTACCAAAAAATACCTAAAGTGTCGAAGATCGAAGTTAATGATGGCCGTTGATCTAAGACATTCTGAATTCTCTCGACCATTGATCAAGCATAGTGGAAGGACATCGTAAGAAGAGGTGTTAACCGACAACAAGTGGTCACCACCGCTTTATGAATTATTCAGTAGGTTATCACTTAGGAGGGGAATTGAACTACTTCATAGTTCTAGTAACTCGAAGTCTCATAGCACCGAAGCTTCAAAATAAAATCTGGACCGTTGAATTTTATGGACACACATCAACTCAATATTTATAGAGTTTACACACTTTGGTGAAATTTATTCTGGGAGAATTGGAATTTTATAAAAAGAACAAACTCCCGAAGTTGTGAAGTACTGGAGGAAACGATAGCCGTCCATCTAACGATTGAATCCCAACCATCAACGATGAGGATTGAAATCATGAATTGAAGTTTCTAGATATATAACACTCTGTAAGATAGCGTTTCTGAGATAACAAGATTTTGGTGAAGAGAATAAAAGTTCTAGAATGTCGAAGCCTGGAGAACACGGTCCCAACACTAGACATATGGGGGATAAAAAGAAAAAATGGAAGAATTCTAAAGCACAAAACATTGGTCTCGTGATAGAGGAATGAAGGTGAAAAAAGAGGCAGTGCTTAATTAATAAGCCTATGGTTCTATGCATATGGTCATATGAAAAACATGGTTTGAAGGAAGCACCTCATACAGATTTCATTAAAGTCTGTAGAATAATTTGACAAAGAATTAACACCAGGAAAAAACATAGAATCTGTAAAAGATCGAATATGATCTGTTGGTGAACCGAGAATGTAGCAGAACATGAGAACAATATAATGAGTCGATCCATGTTTAAGGTCAACTCATAAAGACAAATTTCAAAATCAAGATTAGTTAGTTAAAACAAGAGGTGCAATGGTTCAAACAAAGGGACATAATGGTTCAAACTCATACCTATTGGGAGACTATATAAACAAAGAAGTATGGTGAATATTAGGACCCATAAATGTCCCTTTTTCACCACATATTTTTCCTATTCAACCTTATCATCTCTAAGCTAATACCTATTATAATGCGTGCTAAGACCGTTTTTTCCCAAGGCATGAATCATTCATCTTGATTTTATATTTTCATTTACTTAGCATGTTTGATTGGTAACGTTCACATGTTTTACCCATAAAATGATTCAACTAATGATTGAAATGTATAGAACAACCAAGTCTTGAAGAATGGCCGCTATTGTTACACTAGCTATTATAGCTATGTGCCAATCTTGGAAGCTGTTACAACTATGCACCAATTTTGGAAGCTGTTATAGCTATGCACCAATCTTGGAAGTTGTTACACGACTGCTGCAACAGGTGCCACCGATTCTGCTGTTACATGACTGCTGCAACAAATGCCACCGATACTGTTGTTACATGTCTGCTGCAACAAATGCCACCGATCCTTAAAGTTGCTACACCTGCTGTTACATGTTTTAGTATACACAATTAGTTCTAGATCTTGTATTAATGATATCATACGAATAGCTTGAGAATCGGGGATTCTCAAGGCTGTTTTGATTTTGTTTTAACTGAATGACTCTGAATTTAAATAGCAGAGATTTTGTAATCAGTGGGGAAGGATTTTTGACTGTGAGAAAGTGAAGTAGAGTAAAGCTTATTGTACACAAACATTTTGGCAAATCAATGAAAGAGTGGATTGAGTTTCTTTAGCGGACTGTAGCCTATTTCTTTGAGTGGATTCAGTGAGAAGGAAAGGGCCCACCTTTCTCACAGATTCCCCTTTGTTTTTAATTATAGATTAGTTGTTTTAATATGAATGATTTATCTGTTAAACAATTCTAGATTGCAATTGTTGTTACCGTCTAGTTCCTTCTTGTTAGATGCACATAAATTTGTCTCATGAGAATTAGAAGTCGATTGCTGAACACTGTTGGAGAACTGCTTTCCCTTTTTCTGCATTAGATTAAAATCTTGTTTCCAAGTAAAAGAAAATAAATGTGTGAATTACTTTCTTGAAATAAGTAGATTTCCTTTCTGCAAATAGTATAGAACTTCTTCCTACAAAAGTAAAATAGAAAGTTAGAGTAGGTAATCCAGGATTCTTATACACTCATCAGTTTAGATTTCAACTATGATTTCAATTCTGTAGAACTCCAGTTGTATTAGCACAATTGTGTTAGTGATAATTTTTGTTTCTCTTTTAAAATTCCCCACTACAATTAGAATAGTGTTTCTTTCATAATCTAGCATAGGATGTGCACAATTATCTTGAAACAACAGACTTCCCTGGGTTGAAAATTTATATTGAGCACCTTAATTTTCTATTTATCTAGACAATTAAAGTTCCTAATAGTGAACATAGAGGTAGTTGAATTTGTTGAAGTATATATATTTATATATAATGGATTGAATGAAGGTTCATTCTATCAGGTTGGTGCCTGTTTACAAGTTGGGTCTTGTATGAGGATTGGATTTCTCACATCTCAGTTGGATCTAAGATCAACAAGATGGGACTTGTTATGAGGGTTGGATTCCTCATCTCTTAGTTGGATCCGAGAACTACAAGTTGGGTCTTGTAACAACAAGTTGGGTCTCTCATAATTGTTTTCATTCAAGTTAAGTAAATAAATAAAATATTTATTCTTTTATATATTGGTTAAGAAATTGAAATAAATATAAGTTGTTCAATTAATTTATGAAAAGTGGAAAATTGTTCAAAGTTTTGTGACACCGATTCACCCCCTCTCTCAGTTTCAAGTGTACATTTCAACAATTGGTATCAGAGTGGGTGCCTTCGGCACAATTTAAACGCTAGAAGGTATATTTTGAAGAAATGGGTGGAAAAATTGTTATCTCCACAAATGAAACTTCCTTATTTGATGGAACATATTATTCTTCATGGAGGGAAAATATGAAAAGATATTTGATGTCAAGAGGATATGGAGTTTGAGATTTGGTAGTAAGTAATCCTTGACACTTAAATGCTTCAAACAGAAATACCAAAACTACAAAGGAAGCAAGGAGAAACAATTCATTATCCTTAAAAGAAATAGAGGATGGATTTTCAGACCAAGTCAAAGAAAATATGAGACACTACAAATCTGCTAAATAATTATGGTTCCACCTAGAAAATTGTTATCAGAATGAAGCACAAGAAGAAGATAAATCCTATCAAAGTCAGGGAAAAAACTTGAATAAAGAGGATTCCTATCAGAATAAAGAACAAAACTCAAAAGAAGATAATTCTTATCCAAATAAGGAACAATATAAAGAAAATGAGAATTTCAATCAGATTGAAGAACAAAATATAGAGAAAGAGATTTCTGATCAGAATGAAATGCATGATTTGATGCAAACCCCAGTCATCAACACTGAATAGTACTGCATCAAGGAATTGATGAATACCTCAGTATTCACCAAAGAAAAACTATTATATTTTAAGAATGATATTATAACTACATTTGAAGTGATTAGCATGGAACCAACAAATAGTCTATATATTGAAGTTACTAGGGATGTTCTTGACCAGCTTGAATACACAGTTATTTTCACTTTTGAAGAGTTGGAGAAAATTCAAAATAAGTATATGTTTCTACTACAACAGTTAGATCAATCTAACCATGAAGATCATGAACAAAAGTTTTAGTTAGAAAACAAAGAAGAATAGATCAAAAGTTTGAAAACTGAAGTTGTTAATCTAACATAAGATATGGAAGAATTAAAGACACATGACAATAAAAGAAAAGAAGTACTAAAAGAAACAAAAGAATTGGTTAACAGTCTAAAAACTCAACTTGAGGAAACTAAAGAAAGTGAAGAAGTCCTGAAGATCTAGTTAACTAGGAAAGAAAATTCTCACCACATGTTGGAATTGGAAATCATCAACTCCAAAAATATAAATGAAAGTACCAATGTAGATCTGGTGACTCAAATTGAAGAAGATAAGAAAAAGGAAGAATCCCAGAAGATCCAAATAACTAAAAAGGAAAAATTATGCCAAATTTTTGAATTAGAAGCCATCAACCTAAAAAGGATTCAGCTAGAATACGAGGAAGAAATCAAAATATTGAAAATTAAAGTTTTTTATCTAAAAAAATATATGGAAGAATTGAAGAAATATGACAAAACTATTAAATGCAAATAAGTCTTGGATGAGATAGAAGAAATAGTCATCAATCTAAAGACTCAACTTGAACATGCTAAGAAAGTGGAAGAAGATCTGAAGATTCAGTTAACTAAAAAGGAAGAGACATGTCACATGTTGAAATTGGAAATAGTCAATATCAAAAAGATGGATGGAAACACAAATAAATATGTCAAATTCTAGAATAGAAAAACTATCCTAGATAATATTTGGAGCAATCAAAGATTGGTTGATGGCAAAACTGGTCTTGGATACAATAAAAGGGAAAATAATGACAAATGGAGCACCATTTACAAACATGAGAAATGATCATCCTTCTCAAAAGGAAAAGGTGCAATTACAAAGCAATTACAAGTCATGATCTTTGTTAAGGAAGGAAGCTATAGAAGAAAAAAGGAAGAAGAAAATCAAAAGACAAATATCTCAAGCCAAAATAAATTCAAGAATGGAAACACCTTCAATGGCTATTTATTTTCTTGTCATAGCATTGGCCATAAAGCAATGGACTGTAAGAAACTAGAGAAAGGATATGCAGGAAAATCCAAAAAATCAATTAGATGTTGGAGATGCAATTTTGTTGAGCACACAACAAAATTTTGTCATACAATGAGATGTTACAACTGTGATAGGTTTGGGAACAAATCCAAAAGTTGCAGTAGTTAAAAAAGTCAATCCTTAAATAAGTCATTCAAGTTAGGGATAAAACCTAATAAAATTTGGAAGAAGAAAGGAGATGACAAATCTCCAAAAACACAACTAGAAAGAACAAGTTCAAAAAGAAAAATGTCTCATAGAAAGATATGGAGAAAAAAATCTGAAGGAGAAAGCAAGAAACATGACCTTTTACCTGAAAATGAAGAAATTAATAACAAGAAAATGATGGGTGAAGGTCCTAATAAGGAATGTGAAATTCAATATGAAATAGGTCAATCTCAACAAATGGAAGTCCCTATAGAAGAATATGACACAATCCTGATGATGTCATAATCCTTTAGCCAAATAAAGAAAAATCATTGATAGGGGGAGTTGTAGAATACAAGAAGGAGAAAATGGACAAAGGAGAGCATTGCCTTAGGGGGAGTATAACCTCAGAGAGAACAAGAAAATATCCTTTTTTTCATTTTTGTAAAAAGGGGAGAAGAGAAAAAGTAGAAAAGCATTTCAAGGGGTATCAATCAACAAAGATCAATTGATATTAGCAAAGATGAATTCATAAACAAATTGGTATTAAATCAATTGGTATTCAATCCTTAATTAATATTCCTGTGAAATATCAAAGAAGAATAAGAAGCAGATCAAGAATATCAGTAAGATTCATACCCTTGTCCTATTTGACAAAGGAAAGATAGTAAAAACTCAGGGGGAGTATTTTTGTTTATCAAATAAGAAAGTAATTAGATTAGGTTTAAAACACTTTATAACTACAAATTGGTATCACTACAAGTTGGTATCACTACAAGTTGGTATCAAGAAGACTAATTATTTGAAC
>JASDQU010100786.1:284474-295748 GCA_032191745.1 Picea mariana
CCCCCCCCCCCAGTGTCAAGTGTACATTTCAACAATAAAT
Organism: Picea mariana; assembly: GCA_032191745.1. Classification (NCBI taxonomy): domain Eukaryota; kingdom Viridiplantae; phylum Streptophyta; class Pinopsida; order Pinales; family Pinaceae; genus Picea; species Picea mariana. The sequence goes on from JASDQU010100786.1 coordinate 284,515, forward strand.
ACTGCAACACTCACACATAATACATATATATCGTGGTTCACCCCCTCCTAGGCTAGGTCCAAAAATATTTGTCGCTTGGGTTCTTTATTCATATTCTTTGAAAAATCCAGTGTTGCACACTGTACAATCCTTTCGCCATTACATTCGATCTCCACAGATCGAAATAGTTCTCAGAACTTTGAGAAATTCTCACCAATCCACTATCACACTGTCTAAAATGGCTTACTCACTAACCCACCACCAACAACCTTTCCAGTCCTAATACATTCTACTTATACAAAAACTGGGACAATGCCCTTACAAAAATCCTAACCCTAAGCATATTAGGTTTGTCCACTTTCTTCTTGACTTATTCTTGTTTGGTCCATGATACCACTGTTCTCCAAGTCGGATATTGTCGACTTTCTAACTGCTTCGCAACAATTTTTCCACTTTGTAACTTCTTTTCTCGGTGCTACTTTTCCTGTTTTTTCGGTGCTGCTTTTCTTCTAATTTCGACGTGCTCCCGTATTTTCCAGCGTTGTCTTGAAATATTCAAGATTTCCTTGGTTTTCTCCCCAAATTGATCTTCGCCAACAGGCCCCCAACACTAACATCGAGACTCATTCAGAGTCACTCACGGCCTGTGAAATCTTTCACTTCATGTGCCAGTGCAACATACATCTATGCTTCTTGCTGGCATTGCTCCTAAGCCTGGTTTCTCTTCTCTGCCATGGATTCTACCATCTGTGAGGTGACTGGAGGTTTTAATATATATCCTCCCTCCAAGCCTATCTATTCCACTCGTGATTTTGCTGCATCAACCTCCATGACTATTTATTCAGCCTTGTCCTGCAGAGGCTCTAACGGAGCTTGTCTTGCTATTTTCTGCACCTGCACTACTTTATCCTCTACATGTAGGCTCTTCATCTCTACAACAGTCTTAATGTTTTATGGTAGTGATATTTTATTTTGTCTCTTTTTTAAATTTTCCATTACTCCATGTAACTTATCTTCCCTTCCTTGCAGGTCTTGCAAGCTCCCATCTTCTAAGAGTTGTGTCCACAGCTGGCCACTTTTTTCTAATAGCTCTGTCATCCTATGTATGGTTTGCGCTATACTCTCCGCATATTTTGTTGCATATTTCTCTCATTGTGCTCTTACTTCTGGAGGAGTAGTGGGTATTGCACACTCCTCCAGTTCCTTTATATGGTCCCTATATTGCTCCAAGGATTGCGCTATTTTCCTTATATTCTCTTCAGAAGATACTCCCTCTGACTCTGTGTTGTTTGGGATGGTTTGAAATACTGTGCTAATGTGCTTCTCCATCTCTTCCAATTTATGATGCGCTCTTTTTTTCTCCTGCCCTTCTTGGCTATCTGCTTCATGGAGTGTGATTTTCTCTTCTTGTGCTACCTATAAGTTCATTGCATTAGAACTTGCTCTGGACTAAATTTCTTGTGCGACACTAATTTGTAATTTATAGAGTACCTTCGTCAGGATATTGGGAAATGACAAGTCCAATGTCTTAATTTATGTCAGGGGATTATGTGATGCATCCTCCTCAATGAACAACATCTCAGGGATTATGATAAAATTGGCGCTCCCTTGCACTATGATTTTCACTATTTTTTCAATTGCCATTCCTTCCCTAGATTTTGTTGGTTTCTCTTTTTGTGGCTGCTCTGCCCTGATCCTTAACTGCTCCAACACAGTTTTAACTTTCTACACATGTTCCAAAATTGAAGCCCCGTGCTTCTCAACATTGTCCCACACCTCAGATAGTTGATCTTCAACTGTTGTTGCTATTAGTTCAACATCATCTATTGTCAATGATGTTTCCAGTGGTTTTCTATGAGCCTTCGCCTTCTTCATGGAGCCACTTGCTTACTCCCATGTCCTCTTCCTTTGGGAATTTGATGGCTCAGATGTCTCTGGGATATGTGTATCCATGCTTGTATCCTACCCAATTTCTTCCTCCATAGGGATATCATGTGTCTCTGTCCCTTCTTCTCCTGTACACACATGTTCTGTTGTAACTTATGATTTTTTTCCTATGCGCAGTGGCCCTTGTCTGGAACCACCCTGTGGTTTCTTCTGTGTCCTACATTTCTTTTGGATTGGGATGCTTCCCCTCACTTGGACTTTTGCAACATTCTTCTTTTTTCTTGAACCGTTTGTGCATGTCTGTTGTGTAGGGACCGTTCTATCCTATGTTTGATTATGCCTTCCTGGCACTGTCCTTGGGATTACAGGCACTTTCCATTCCTTGGGCCACTCTTGGACCTCCATCTGTATATGTTGTGTATTTACGCAGTAACTGAGTTGTAGCCACTCCTTAGCTGGGTCCCTCTTCACTCGAAACCACATGTTGTGGCGTGTTTCCTAAAAATTTTCCATCTATCCAAACTCTTGGATAGTCTCTAGTGAAATCCTCCAGGTATTGACTACTAAATCTTGGATCTATGATAAGTACCGTGCAAATGTGTTAGTGTTTTCATTCTTCTTATTTGGGTCTTCTGTGCTCCTAAGAGAAGTGTAGCAGGATACACCTTACTTTCCTATCCTTTCTATGTACTTGTTGTACATCGGTTCTTTCCACCCTATCAATGTAATGAGGATAAGTAACCACGAGTAGTGGAACTCAGATCCCTAATCTGGTGTGTATTTACAATATTCAAGGAATGAATTGAGCAAGTAGGGGGCACATCTCATCGAGCTCCCCTTAGCCACTGCAACTTATACCACTCATCATGGCACTTCTTCCTTCCTACACTTGTGCATCAGTTTTCACCCTAACAACCTTGTGGAAAATCTTGTCGCGGGATCGTTGATGTCACTGATCCAGATCCCCCTATTCCCTCTCTCCATGCCGTATTTTTCCTTAATCTCATAGGAGATGGCCTTTTCCTTTGTCTTATATTCTAAGTATTTATCTAGCTTCTCCCCATCTGTGGGTAGCCTAGTGATAACTATGATCAAGTCCACACTGATAGGCACTGGCCTATCCATCCACAAAATTCCTCCATGCACCATTTCTAGGAGTTTTTTCACACATCCATTGATGTGTTTATTGCACCCAAAGTGTGGTATATCTAGCAGATTCATTATCCTTGTGTTGTAGAGTCCCAAGATCCACTGTGAAAACTCCAATAGTGGTGCATCTGATGGGCCCTCTCCTTTTCACTCCATGTAATTGTGTTTTGCCAAATCTAGGAATTTGACGACATCTACGACATCATGATAAGAGTATTTCATGGTGTTTACTCCTCCCACCATTTCATCATCGGCCTTTACTCCCTCTGGGATTTGTGGCATCACTATTTCCGACTCCTCCTGTGCACGTTGTATGCCTTGCGCAATGCTTTCATCTTGATTTTTCTTCTTCCCTTGTGGGGATGACACCTCGACCTATGGTACATCGTCGTGCTATATTTCATTTTCTTCTTTCTGGTTTAGGCTCTACTGCGCTGATCCTATGGCCTATTCTTCCTATTGTGGCCCTTTTCCTCTAGACGTTTAAGACTCAGTGCTTTCCACATCTTCCTCAAGATGCCCGACCTCCTCTGATGGGTTTCTTTCTTCCTCAATCTATGTGGTAGTAGGCTCATACTCTGGTGTGTGAATTTCATCAACATCCATGATTCTCAACATGTCCTCTGTCCTTGTTTTCGTCACCCAAACGCTACTTCTTGTGTTTCGACTGACCCTGCTCGGTGCTCCAAATCTCGGTGGTGACATCCTGCTAAAATCTAGACTGACGATTTGTAATTCTCCACTTTCTATCACACATTATCACTCTTTCACACTTAAACTTCGTTCTTCATTCTTCTCCTTAGAGAAAAAACACAAATGACCACATTTCCCCCCTTTTTTCAAATTTATAGTGGGATTGTGTACTGACAGTTGTTTCTCACTGAGAGTTGTCATTTTTTCACTTTTTCCTGTGCGTCCACTTTTTGTGTATGTCAACTATTTTCCAACATGTAGTGTCTTGAACCCTGTTTTTTTTGTGGCGCACTGTTAATTCTAGCAAATCTTTTACATCAAAAACCCTTTAATGTTCTTCTATATTTTTGTTTTTTTGTTATATTTCTTCTTTTTATGGATTTTTGTCTTTTTCTTCTAACATCTACTATATACAATATGTACAATCATACCTTCTCTCTCTGTTTTTGCCTTAGGTTGTTAGGCCAACTATCTTGATATAGCTTCAGTCGACTTCCATTCACTAGTCCTCTGAGATTCTTCCCTACAAGATCTTTCAGTTGCACAACACCTCCATTTGTGATGGACTCTACCTGATAAGGCCCATTTTGAACTTCTTGAGGTGTTGTAAATACCTACTGTCATAGAGGAGAACTAGATATCCTTCCTTAAACATTTTCTTCTTTATGTGTCTATCATGCCAAGATTTGTCCTTCGCTTTCTATACCTCCTAGTGAAATCCTACTAAATTGTTTTCTTATTCCTTCTCCATCAACTGTACTAATCTTTCCTGCTCAACACCTTGTTTTGTCATGTTGGTGATTGATGCAATGCACAGACTAGGTACTAAATAATCCAATGGAACCATTGATTCCTTCCCATACACCAGTCTAAATGGTGTATGTCCTATAAGTTTCTTGTATGTATTCCTGTAAGCCAATAAAACTATTGATACCTTCAAATCCCAATCATCCCTATTCACATTGCAAATCTTTGTCAATGCATTTTCTAGAATCTTGTTAAAAGCTTCTACTATACCATTTGTTTAGGGATGGTAAGGTGTTCTCCTCTGATGATGTATTCTTTCGGTAAGGTGTTCTCCTCTGATGATGTATTCTTTCGGTAAGGTGTTATCCTCTGATCGAAATATGGTAAGGTGTTCTCCTCTGATGATGGTGAATATTTTAATTTTAAGGGATTGTTAAATTATAGATTTAATTTTAATTTTTAAAGACTGTTTAATTTTAATTTTAAAGGAATGTTAAAGTGTAGATTTAATTTTAATTTTTAAGATCCATTCTGTTGAGGACTGTTTAATTTAATTTTTAAGATCCATAATGTTGTTAATTTTAATTTTTAAGATCCATTCTGTTGAGGACTGCTTAATTTTAATTTTTAAGATCCATAATGTTGTTAATTTTAATTTTTAAGATCCATTCTGTTCTATAATATCAGCCAAAAAAATGTAGATTTAACTCATCCATTCTAAACACTTTAAGGACGTGTTCCTAAAGTTACATTCTTCTTCCCAAATATTCATACATATGATTATTGTCGTAATATATATCCTTCTAAACACTTATAAATTAAGGACTTATTTCCCAAACTAGATTCTTCTTCCCAAATATTCATACATATGATTATCGTCGTAGTATATATCCTTATTTCATATGGATTCATATGGATTAATATTGAAAAAGAAATTGAAAACGTATATATCAAGATTCTTAAAAAATTCTATTAATCATATGATAATACCCTATAGAAATGTTATGATCATAATCCTAAGGGGATAAGTAAATGTATTCATCAAATACCGTGATGAAGGGAATTAATCTATATAAATAGTGTGTATTTTAATGGTGCTTGTTTAAGGGCCAAATCCAATGTTGTTCTCATTTTAGAGAGTCTCGAATGGGAAATCCAGCCATTGTCTTTCACATTGTAGATTTAATGTATCGATATAGTAGGTATCCAAAAAACAAACCTTAGATTCAAAAATTCGATTGTAGAGGTCAATGGAGATGCTCTAAGCCAGTTGTTGATTATGTAAAGAAGAATTAATAAATTAAAATGATAAAATCAAAGGGAATACTCATAGAGTGTGGAAATTTCTTGAGGGTATTCAATTTTTTCTATAGAATATGTCCCTATATATGTTAATTATCTTACAAAGTTTCTTACAATGCCTTGTTTACCATTAAATTATATTAACCCTTTCATAAGTTATGTTGTTTTCAATAATTTTTCACTTGATGCTACAAAGCATTGGTTGTAGGTTTTTAATAATGTGAATCTAGATTATAAAATTTATTTAAAATATTTTGATGATATAAAATGTTGGTTGTATGGTTTTAATAATGCAAGTAGATTATAAAGTTTATTCAAAATATTGAGGATATTGAAGGAGTCCTACACATGAAATGATGTCCTTATTAGATGGAATTCTCATATTATAAATAAAATCCATGGGATCCCTTGATCTATAACACCTTGAATACCATTGCATCACTTCTCAACAAGTGAATGCATATGGTATGTTTGTTGCGTGTACAAGGATAAAATTCCCTCAATCCCTTAGACACCTTGCATTTACGAATGCCAATTTTCCCAAGGAGACAATACCTTTGATTGAAGGAGTCATACACATGAAATGATGTCATTACTAGATGGGATTCTCATATTATAAATAAAATCCATGGGATCCCTTGATCTATAACACCTTGAATATCATTGCACCACTTCTCAACAAGTGAATGCATATGGTATGTTTGTTGCGTGTACAAGGATAAAATTCCCTCAATCCCTTAGACACCTTGCATTTACGAATGCCAATTTTCCCAAGGAGACAATACCTTTGATTGTTAATGCAAGGAAAATAACATGGAATGTATTTCATCCAAGCACACTACTTTGGGCATGGATGGTCCTATATTGGATTTGATTCCAAGATATATGCTCCCTTAGTTGAGGCCTCAAACAAAAAATTCATTCAAAATCTCAATGATTAACATGATTATGTAATTCATGCCAAGTTTTGCATTTTTCTATGTTCTTCATTTAATAACAAGAGAAATAAATATTATTTGCTAAGAGTAATTTATATTTGGACTAGATTGACAAAACACATCTTGAAACCATCTAGTGAGACCTAATGATAATGGGTAAGTAAATCCCCCCCTATGCTTCACATGTCCTACATATACAAAATAATTTGATAAGTTATAATTATACACATGTTTATATGTTCAAATTATAAAATCATTTAAAAATTACATGTTTATATGTTCAAATTATACACACAAACAATAAATTTATTAACAATATGGATTTACTTAAAAATGGGAATTTGATATAGACATTAATAAATAATTTATAAACAATATATAAGAATCAAATATTAAGAATAGAGTAAGCATTTAAGTGATTAGTCTATGCATGAGTAGTCAGCCAGGAGCCAAATTGACTATCTTTCACTCTGGTGTTAAAGATTTAGATTCAAATGCCCTACTTTTCTCTGCATAAATAATCTCTTATTAAAATTGGTTGACTTGGCTGTGGGGGGCCAACATTGTGGCCAAGCCATGGGCACACCCACGGCTAGGCCACATGGTTAGCCCACCGTAGCCAATTCACAGTCATTTCAAACATTTTGAATTTTATAAAAATTTCAAATTGTCCAAGCTTTTATTTCAAACATTTTTTATTTTATAAAAATTACAAAACTTTAGCAATTAAATTTATAAATCCATTTTTACATATGTAATATTAGAGTATCATAAGTTATAAATATTATTTTACAGATTGTTGATTATGGAATTCTTTAATGTACATTACTATCCATCTTATAATTTGTAAAGGAATATTTGTAAAATATGCATACAATGAAAAAAAATTAAAACATACATTTTAATTTTTTTTTTAATAAAATTTAAAAATAAAATAGGAAGACAATTTAAAAATTACATGTTTATATGTTCATTATACACAAACATTAAATTTATAAACAATATGTATTTACTTAAAAATGGGAATTCTGATATAGACATTAATAAATAATTTATAAACAATATGGATTTAGTTAATTTGATATAAACATTTAACAATCAAATATTAAGTTTTTAAATTTGATATAGACATTTAATAATCAAATATTAAGAATAGAGTAAGCATTTAAGTGATTAGTCTGTGCCTGAGAAGTCGTACATGAGCTGAATCGACTATCTTTCACTTCGGTGTTAAAGATTTAGATTCAAATGCTCTGCTTTTCTGTGCATAGATAATCTCTTATGAAAATTGGCTTTGACTTGGTTGCGGGGGGCCAACCTTGTGGATAAGTCGTGGGCATGCCCATGGATTGGAAACATGGATTTTTCCCCGCGGCCAAGTCACAGTCATTTCAAACGTTTTGTATTTTATAAAAATTTCATACAAATTTCAAACTATCCAACTTTTTATTTCAAACGTTTTGTATTTTATAAAAATTTCAAATCTTTAGGAATTCAATTTATAAATCCATTTTTACATATGTAATATTATAGTATCATAAGTTATAAATATTATTTTATTGAATTCCTTGCTGTAGTAACCACTTTATATTTCCTTGAAGCTAATTCTCCACTTTGATTAATGCCTATTTCAATTTCTTCATATTGTCATGAGTCTTGGTCACATCTCTGTGTAAGACATGAATGACCTAGTTGTGTAGATTTGGCTTGTCCTTGAAACTAATCTCATCAAAATTTAATGTAATATGATTGGCTTTGTAGTCAACAACTGACTAAATTTCACATTTTTCAGTCTCCAGAACAACCAAATTCATCACTCACTTTTGATATGGATCCTCTTCCAAACCATAGACTCTTATCATAGTAAACTGCTCAAAAAGGAACCAGTCTCCCACTATGGTGTTGTTTTGCAATTGTAGTGACCCTTTGAATAAAGGAATAATTATAACGAATACTTCATTATGGATAATAAAGTCTAATATAGACATAAAAGAGTTTACAAACTGCAAAAAAACTTCACTGGTGACATGTTCTCATACCATAGGCAACCACTCAATGGTTGGGAGAGAAACATGTTGGCTGGTCATTCACCATACTAGACTTAAAATAACCTAGATGTGAGTATTTTTGATGTATTAACATATGGATCAAGTGAGACTGGTACCTGAATGACCTGGTATCCCTAAAATCTAAAAACTGTTGGTGCATTGTATTTGCCAAGAACTTGCAGAAGTCAAACCTTATGAAGGTTTGATTCTCGGGGCGTGACAAGGCTACTACGAAATAATATGTTACAATGTAACATATAATTACATTGTAATATGTTATAACATATTACAATGTAATATGTTATATAGTAATATATGTTATGAAATATTACATTGTAATATGTTATGGAAAATCTGCATTAATATAGCACAACAAATATAAAACAAACAATGAAACATAGGTAGTATATTCATTGTAGTCATTCCTTCAACCTCTAGAATAGATACACTTGTGTAGATTTGGTTTTTCCTTGAAATTCATCTGATAAACATTTAATGTATTATGCTTGGCTTTTTAGTCAACAACTAACTAGATTTCACTGTTTCCAGTCTCTAGAACAACCAAATTCAACGCTCACTTTTGAAATGGATTCTCTTCCAAACCATAGACTCTTATCATAGTAAACAACTAAAAAAGGAACCAGTCTCCCACTTTGGTGTTGTTTTGAAATTGTAGTGATCCTTTGAATAAAGGAACAATTATAACAAATACTTCATTTTAGATAATAAAGTCTAATATAGACATAAAAGAGTTTACATACTGCAAAAAATCTTCACTTACATAAAAGATTTTACATGATCTCTTACCATAGGCAGCCACTCAATGGTTGGGAGAGAAACATGTTGGTTGGTCATTCACCATTCTAGACTTAAAATAACCCATATGTGAGTAGTTTTGATGGATTAACATATGGATCAAATGAGTCTGGTACCTGAATGACCTGGTACCCCTAAAATTTAAAAATTGTTGGTGCATTGTGTTGTATCCTTTTCGTCACTCGAATGAGCAAAAGAGGGGCACTTGCAAGTCTAGTTGGGTTAGTTGAACAAGACAGAATTTAGTGCAAGAGTTAGACACATCAAGCACAAGAAATAAATAAACAACTATGCTAATAACAACTAAAGAAACAAAACTAAAGTTCATAAGAAAATTAGAACCAAAATCAACCAAACAATTGACCAATATTCATGCCACCAATGGATAGATTGTATTAGTGGGAAAACACCAAAGAGAAAATGAGACTTATGGGTCCCCTCTTCCTCCAAGGGAGGGATATTGAATCCCTTATGAGAGAGCTCTTCTTACAAATAGAAAACTAGAAAGGAAATGGTGAAGAAATCCAAAGCTCATTCCCCCAAGAGGTGAGGTGAATAGCTCAATGAATGATGCTACTATGCTCCAAGAAGGAAAGAGGTTCCTTGTAGGAGAATAGAGGCAACATAACAATACAAATAGATTCTTGAAAATATAGTGCACCCATTGCCTGTTTTTATAGTAAATATTTGAGGCATTATCCAATCGGTCTTTAGTGTGAACAAGGGGGCCTTTAGGGCACCCTTAGGTCTTTGACCAGCCCCCCACTCAGATTAAGTTTGCATTTGAGGGTCAAATCGAATTGGGAACTGAACAAGAATTGGGTGGGAGGCCGACTAGAATCATAAATGCGTCGTTCTTAGGTGTGTGTGGCTTTTTGCGTACACAGTCGCACATCGGGTGCATATGCACTTTTTTGACATTTTTCGACTGGCGCATGTGCGCACGATTCCTTTGTATTCTGAGCACATGTTGATTTTATAACCATTTTTATAGTTTACCCCTTTCGAAATGCATTTTTTTTGGGCCATGAATGAACTAATAGGTGTTTTGGAGATGCTGGATTCCTGTAACCATTTGTGGACGGAATTTCAGTGATAACAGATGCCCCTTGATGTGTGAGGTTAGGAGCATATGTATAGCCAAAATACATCAATGTTTCTTCTACTCAGAGTACCATTGTGAGAAAGAGTGTTGAGAGGAATTGAAAGAGTGACCCATTGGAGGGAGAGGGGTGTTGAAATAATGTAACTACAAAGAGTATTCTTCTTCTTATTATTATTTTATTCATAGGATTAATCCCCATTGTGGATTAATAATGTCGGTAATTGTATTAGGACCAAATCCCCTTTTGCAGATTGGTCAACAAACAATTATAATATGCAGAATAAGAAGTCAGCCCTAGTAGTTAATAAGAAGACCCAGAAATATAATAAAGGTGGTTTTACCCACCTAGATTGAGAAGTCAGCCCTGCCAATGAAGAGACACTTCACACATGCCAGAACTTGTATAAATACAGGAGGCTAGCGCCTCATTTGATCACAACTCACTTGCTCAGTTTGAGAGACAAGTTCTGATCTGTTACTGGCAAAGGAGAGAGGGAGAAGAGTGGCGCATCTTTTGGAGAGGACTTTCTGTATTGGTTTGAGTTATCTCTTGACATTGTATTGGCAATT
>JASDQU010100786.1:304132-328096 GCA_032191745.1 Picea mariana
CACTTCTCAACAAGTGAATGCATATGGTATGTTTGTTGCGTGTACAAGGATAAAATTCCCTCAATCCCTTAGACACCTTGCATTTACGAATGCCAATTTTCCCAAGGAGACAATACCTTTGATTGTTAATGCAAGGAAAATAACATGGAAAGTATTTCATCCAACCACACTACTTTGGGCATGGATGGTCCTATATTGGATTTGATTCTAAGATATATGCTCCCTTAGTTGAGGCCTCAAACAAAAAATTCATTCAAAATCTCAATGATTAACATGATTATGTAATTCACACCAAGTTTTGCATTTTTCTATTTTCTTCATTTAATAACAAGAGAAATAAATATTATTTGCTAAGAGTAATTTATATTTGGACTAGATTGACAAAACACATCTTGAAACCATCTAGTGAGACCTAATGATAATGGGTAAGTAAATCCCCCCCTATGCTTCACATGTCCTACATATACAAAATAATTTGATAATTTATAATTATACACATGTTTATATGTTCAAATTATAAAATCATATAAAAATTACATGTTTATATGTTCAAATTATACACACAAACAATACATTTATTAACAATATGGATTTACTTAAAAATGGGAATTTGATATAGACATTAATAAATAATTTATAAACAATATATAAGAATCAAATATTAAGAATAGAGTAAGAATTTAAGTGATTAGTCTATGCATGAGCAGTCAGCCAAGAGCCGAATTGACTATCTTTCACTCTGGTGTTAAAGATTTAGATTCAAATGCCCTACTTTTCTATGCATAAATAATCTTTTATTAAAATTGGTTGACTTGGCTGCGGGGGGCCAGCCTTGTGGCCAAGCCATGGGCACACCCACGGCTAGGCCACGTGGTTAGCCCCCTGCAGTCAAGTCACAGTCATTTCAAACATTTTGTATTTTATAAAAATTTCAAATTGTCCAAGCTTTTATTTCAAACATTTTTTATTTTATAAAAATTACAAATCTTTAGGAATTAAATTTATAAATCCATTTTTACATATGTAATATTAGAGTATCATAATTTATAAATATTATTTTACAGATTGTTGATTATGGAATTTCTTAATGTACATTACTGTCCATCTTATAATTTGTAAAGGAATATTTGTAAAATATGCATACAATGAAAAAAATTTAAAACATACATTTTATTTTTTTTTTTATAAAATTTAAAAATAAAATAGGAAGACAATTTAAAAATTCCATGTTTATATGTTCATTATACACAAACATTAAATTTATAAACAATATGTAATTTACTTAAAAATGGGAATTATGATATAGACTTTAATAAATAATTTATAAACAATATGGATTTAGTTAATTTGATATAAACATTTAACAATCAAATATTAACTTTTTAAATTTGATATAGACATTTAATAATCAAATATTAAGAATAGAGTAAGCATTTAAGTGATTATTTTGTGCCTGAGAAGTTGTACAGGAGCCGAATCGACTATCTTTCACTCCGGTGTTAAAGATTTAGATTCAAATGCTCTGCTTTTCTATGCATAAACAATCTCTTATTAAAATTGACTTTGACTTGGTTGCGAGCGGCCAACCTTGTGGATAAGTCGTGGGCATGCCCATGGCTTGGACACATGGATTTTTCCCCATGGCCAAGTCACAGTCATTTCAAACGTTTTGTATTTTATAAAAATTTCATACAAATTTCAAACTATCCAACTTTTTATTTCAAACGTTTTGTATTTTATAAAAATTTCAAATCTTTAGGAATTCAATTTATAAATCCATTTTTACATATGTAATATTATAGTATCATATGTTATAAATATTATTTTATTGAATTCCTTGCTGTAGTAACCACTTTATATTTCCTTGAAGCTAATTCTCCACTTTGATTAATGCCTATTTCAATTTCTTCATATTGTCATGAGTCTTGGTCACATCTTTGTGTAAGACACGAGTGACCTAGTTGTGTAGATTTGGCTTGTCCTTGAAACTAATCTCATCAAAATTTAATGTAATATGATTGGCTTTGTAGTCAACAACTGACTAAATTTCACATTTTTCAGTCTCTAGAAAAACCAAATTCATCACTCACTTTTGATATGGCTCCTCTTCCAAGATATAGACTCTTATCATAGTAAACTGCTCAAAAAGGAACCCGTCTCCCACTATGGCGTTGTTTTGCAATTGTAGTGACCCTTTGACTAAAGGAATACTTATAACAAATACTTCATTGTGGATAATAAAGTCTAATATAGACATAAAAGAGTTTACAAATTGCAAAAAAACTTCACTGGTGACATGTTCTCATACCATAGGCAACCACTCAATGGTTGGGAGAGAAACATGTTGGTTGGTCATTCACCATACTAGACTTAAAATAACCCAGATGTGAGTATTTTTTATGTATTAACATATGGATCAAGTGAGACTGGTACCTGAATGACCTGGTATCCCTAAAATCTAAAAATGGTTGGTGCATTGTATTTGCCAAGAACTTGCAGAAGTCAAACCTTATGAAGGTTTGATTCTCGGGGTGTGACAAGGCTACTACGAAATAATATGTTACAATGTAACATATAATTACATTGTAATATGTTATAACATATTACAATGTAATATGTTATAACATATTACAATGTAATATGTTATATAGTAATATATGTTATGACATATTATATTGCAATATGTTATGACATATTACATTGTAATATGTTATGGATAATCTGCATTAATATAACACAACAAATATAAAACAAACAATGAAACATAGGTAGTATATTCATTGTAGTCATTCTCCCAACCTCTAGAATAGATACACTTGTGTAGATTTGGTTTTTCCTTGAAATTCATCTGATAAACAATTAATGTATTATGCTTGGCTTTTTAGTCAACAACTAACTGGATTTCACTTTTTCCAGTCTCTAGAACAACCAAATTCAACACTCACTTTTGAAATGGCTTCTCTTCCAAACCATAGACTCTTATCATAGTAAACAACTCAAAAAGGAACCAGTCTCCCACTTTGGTGTTGTTTTGGAATTGTAGTGACCCTTTGAATAAAGGAATAAGTATAACAAATACTTCATTTTAGATAATAAAGTCTAATATAGACATAAAAGAGTTTACATACTGCAAAAAATATTCACTTACATAAAAGATTTTACATGATCTCTTACCATAGGAAGCCACTCAATGGTTGGGAGAGAAACATGTTGGTTGGTCATTCACCATTCTAGACTTAAAATAGCCCATATGTGAGTAGTTTTGATGGATTAACATATGGATCAAATAAGTCTGGTACCTGAATGACCTGGTACCCCTAAAATTTAAAAAATGTTGGTGCATTGTGTTGTATCCTTTTCGTCACTCGAATGAGCAAAAGAGGGACACTTGCAAGTCTAGTTGGGTTAGTTGAATAAGACAGAATTTAGTGCAAGAGTTAGACACATCAAGCACAAGAAATAAATAAACAACTAAGCTAATAACAACTAAAGAAACAAAACTAAAGTTCATAAGAAAATTAGAACCAAAATCAACCAAACAATTGACCAATATTCATGCCACCAATGGATAGATTGTATTAGTGGGAAAACACCAAAGAGAAAATGAGACTTATGGGTCCCCTCTTCCTCCAAGGGAGGGATCTTGAATCCCTTATGAGAGAGATCTTCTTACAAATAGAAAACTAGAAAGGAAATGGTGAAGAAATCCAAAGCTCATTCCCCCAAGAGGTGAGGTGAATAGTTCAATGAATGATGCTAGTATGCTCCAAGAAGGGAAGAGGTTCCTTGTAGGATAATAGAGGCAACATAACAATACAAATAGATTCTTGAAAATATAGTGCACCCATGGCCTCTTTTTATAGTAAATATTTGAGGCATTATCCAATCAGTCTTTAGTGTGAACAAGGGGGCCTCTAGGGCACCCTTAGGTCTTTGACCAGCCCTCCACTCAGATTCAGTTTGGATTTGAGGGTCAAATCGAATTGGGAACTGAACCAGAAGTGGGTGGGAGGCCGACTAGAATCATAAATGCATCGTTCTTAGGTCTGTGTGGATTTTTGCGTACACAGTCGTGCATCGGGTGCATATGCACTTTTCTGACATTTTTCGATTGGCGCATGTGCACGTGCTTCCTTTGTATTCTGAGAACATGTTGATTTTATAACCATTTGTATAGTTTACCCCTTTCGAAATGCATTTTTTTTGGGCCATGAATGAACTAATAGGTGTTTTGGAGATGTTGTATTCCTGTAACCATTTGCGGACGGAATTTCAGTGATAACAGATGCCCCTTGATGTGTGAGGTTAGGAGCATATGTATAGCCAAAATACATCAATGTTTCTTCTACTCAGAGTACCATTGTGAGAAAGAGTGTTGAGAGGAATTGAAAGAGTGACCCATTGGAGGGAGAGGGGAAACTGAGGGACCCAAACCTTTCACTAGGTGTGGAAAAATAAAAACTTTATACAAACGAGGTGGGAATGCCCCATGCTCGTGTCATGTAAATCAAAATGTGTAAGACAATAACTAAAGTTGTATGCTGATGTAGATAACTGCAGTGCTCTCCAAGGTGGTTTGATAATGGTGGATGATAATGTTGATGGTGAACATACTCTGAAAATAAGTGGTGACACTTGTAAATGGTGTTCATGGCGCACAGGCATTGATAACCCAACAAATTTATGAGGTCTTTGTCTAGTATAAAACAACTGAAATAGTCATAAAGTATAACCCATCGTAACATGAGAGTGTGTTGAAATCGAATATTATGGGAGTTAACGACAACAAAGAGAAATGTTGGTTCTCCTTGTGTCATCTGAGATGCCTCATTGTAAAGGTAATGAGAGTCAATATACTTCCGCCCTTATGGAAATTGTGTTGATGTCGATCACCAAAAGGGAGACGTGAGGCCGAGAAGAAAAGGGATTCTAGAAATCCACGGGATGAGATCAGGAGCCGATGAGGAACATGGGTGAAGTCAAGATGTGATGAGACTCAATACTTCCCTTGGTTGGGGATATGTGTAAAGTATGAGTGGCAACAACCATATAACTAGATCTAGTGTCAGGGGGACGACTAGACGTGGGTTTAAATTGTGCCAGAGGCATGACAAAGTGGACAAACTCAAAGATCAATGGTACCTAGAATGTGGGATGCTCAAGGTTTATGGATGCTGTCAACAAGAGTAAAATGTAATAGGATGCCCCAACTAAGGGCAACAAGGGTTTATTTTTTGGGAAAGGAAGGTCGCTAAAGGAGACAACGAAAACTATGTAAAGGCTGGAAATAAAGGTTTTGTACAATTACCGAATGAATAAAGAATTAGGTGGGTTAAAATGTTCAGATATAGAAATGGGTTCCCCAGTGAAAGATGGCTTGGCCTATGAGGGTGCAAGGTGGATGAAGAACTGTTGGAGGGTGGGGGGGCCATGGGTGGGTTTTTGTATGAGGTAAATGAATGGAGGGAAATTTGCATATGGGAAAACTGATTATGGAGGGAATGGAAGGTTTAATGATACTACAGGGGTGTAGTCAAAGTGAAACCATGATGAGAGATCCTGGGAGTCCATTGGGAAGGCTAGAATAATTAGGATAAGAAATATGTGGCTGATTCTCGAACATGAAAATGACTATCGGGACTCCCATCCCTAGGGGATGAAAGAAACATGATTGTTAAAGTGCCAAAGGGGACTATGAATGGGACAACTCATGTGGGGGAGAATGCTACTGGGTGATAGTACTTGAAATGTAGCAAAGGTGATTGTACTGCAAAGCCAGTTGTGAGGTTCCTAGAGGCAAACGTTGGAGGGTGTGACTGGGAGATGAAATTGATATTCAGAGGGAATGATTACATGCCAGTGTCGATCATATACCTGAAGGGGCTGCGTCGATGCATGATGACCAAGTAACTGCACACATAAAAACCGGATACCTAACGTGAACAATATCTGAAGATAAAGAACATATAACAATTATTTGATAATGTTGAACATGAGCATGTGTACCTGGGCGTGATGTGAGAAAAATGCTCCCTTAGGGCCAAGGATGGATGGTGACTCGAGGAATGTGGCTGTGTAGGTGGTGGGATCCTGATCCTATGGCTGAAGATGGATCAGAAAATGGATGCTCTAAGCTCCTGTAATTGAGCATGGAAGTTTGTCAAAAGGGACTATATATAGTTGTAGGGCCCATAATGCCACCTCATTTGTACCTGCTGCCATAGTGAGTTGACGAGAGGTGTTTAGAGGATATTTGGAGATTCTAGGATTTTGAGCCAGCCGATCCAGGATTTGCGAGAACCAGGTTAGTGGTCTCATCCTCGGGTGTAGTAGTTAGGATTTATTTTTTTGGGCAGGGTCGCACAGATGGTTGTATTGGGATATTTTGTGAGGGTGGGCCCCTAAGTGCGCGGGCGATCGAAGGATTCCCACACTTGGGTGCGTGGATTTAATTAAGACAGTCACATATGGGGACACCTAAATGAGGAAAGCATGCACGCATTAGATGCACGCCTATTCGAAGTACAACTAAGCACTTGTGCACGGATTTTTATTTGACAGCTGTGCACGTGTGCAAAAATGTGTAGCGAAAAGGTGTGCATGAATGAACGCCTGTGTGTCTGACAGGTGTGCATTGATGTGCATCTATTTCTTCAATAGTTGTGCACTGATGCACAAATGTGCGAAGAACAAGCATGCACCTATGCATGCATGTGGGGGAAACAACCACGCACATGAGGCAAAGCTGAGGAGGTGTAAAAAATTGTCTTTTTTGAGATTTGGCATTTTTATGGTTTGTGATGTATGATCAAGTACTGTTTATGTGGATGCAAGCGATCAGTTCAGGATTACAGTCCACTGGAGGGAGATGGACTAGGCGCACCTCATGGAGGCAGTGAAAAATGAGGAGCCGGGTGTGTGGGGACCTTTGGCAACCTATGGGTTTCTAAAGTTCTTCGACTGCTCACTGTTGCGGGAACATGAGTACCTTCTGGAGTTTGTGATATCTATGTGGAGCACTAATCTGCAGTGCTTCATTGTGTGGGGGGAGAAGATCACATTCTTTGCGACGGAGGATGTGTATTTCTTGACTAGGCTCTTGTTTCTAGGAAGCGCCCTACCTGCTGATCCCCTAGTGTCGAGGGATGGACAGTTGGCTGACCTAGAACATATGTATTGTTTCGGAGAGGAATTTATGTCAAGCTCGGTGGTTCAGATTGGGGCGATGGGTTCCCTTATGCATCATTGCATTGTAATGATGATTGTGAGGGTCTATGGATCCTTAGCTACTCAGCGGATCAGTGGTGGTCAGTTGAGGATCATGCAGAGGGAACTGGGTGGAGAAGTTTTCCCTGGGGATTTATGCTACACACTAAGATGATGGGGCAACTCAATAAGTGTCGGGCTGCTAACTCAAGGGATTTTTCCTATGGATCGATCTTTGTGGCCTAGTTCTTGGAGAGGCTGCCTATGATGCGCTCGAGAGGTTTTTTAGATGTTTCTGGTGCGTGGGAGCCATGAGTGATGCAGTGGGAATCGATCTTGGTATGACATGAGGGTGGAGAGGGCGACCATTAATTTACGGCCGAGCTAGCATGTGTGTGGCGTCAGATGCCATAGATCATCCTGCGATACTCGTATGGCGGGATGGACTATCGTTAGGATCCTGAGATCGTCTTACCTCCTGGAGAGGTTTGGGACCACATAGGTATGTTGATGTATTTGATGTTCTATGTTTTGGATAGTATAGAATATGTTTTATGTATGGATGGATGTTGATGTTATCATTTGTTTGTTGTGTGTGCATATGTGGGGCCACGTGGACGAGAGGTATATTTGGTTAGAGCATCGGCTCGACAGGGGCCTAAGTGACCAACGTGGGGAGAGCCGCAGGCAAGAGAGAGAGACATCGGAGGGACTAGGCTAGTGCAAGGCTAGTTGTTGATGAGAGAGTTGGGAGGAGATGACGATATGATGACCCTGGTGTAGGGCCATCACACGCTCCTCTGGCAGAGGCCAGTGGATGTTTAGAGGAATTTCATTGCTGATTGGAGGCGATGCTACAAGGAGTGTCTGAGGGTATGTAGACTCAGATCCAGGATGAGGGAGTCTTGGAGTAGTGCATGATCCTTCTGGAGATGTTGTGGACCCTGATCCGTAGAGAAGTGGTAGCGGGGCGATGATGAATGGGCGGTTTCCCCTAGGACCTAGAGGACTCCTAGCTGGTGGGGCACCTCCTCCAGAGAGAGGACCAAGTGGTGGAGATCTAGAGGCACAATGAGTGCCCTTGATGTATATATATTTTTGTATTTATATAGGCCTACGATCCCATCTTGTATAGGGTGGTGTGACATCTATTTTGTACCTATAGGGATGAGGGGGTTCACCTGCCTATGGGCGATGTACATGTTGTACTATTTTTTGTAAACATTGATGGCATTTTGATCGATATATATATATGGATATACATGTTTGGGATCATTGTGATGATGTTTTGTGGTTCTTTTTAGGATGTCTAATCTATATGTTGTGACAGACTTTGATAATTTATGTATGTTTAATGGTGTCTTGATGTGATAAATGCCAATCTAACACTAGGTTAGCCATATTATCTACTATTTGATTGAATTGTCATGGAATATGTGTGAATGTGATTGAATCAAAATGTAGAGATAAAAGTATAACTTACAGGGATTTGTGGAAGAGGCAGGGATCACGAACACAATACACATTGTTGAGCTGCAAGATGACGAGCTAGGAATCTAGTAGGATGCTAAGGTGATGAATATGGTAATGAACAACCTCAGCAAGGAGGCCAATGACAACTGTTTATTCTTCTTGGTTATTGGTTGCTGATCCCAAACATATGATGTTGGAGTGGAGCAGTTCCTATGAGGGGCAATAGAAGGCCCAAGTAATAGAAGAAAGATTTTGTGTCCATCGGCTAGCCCCGTTAGTGTAACCGATGTGGTAGGCCGATGGAGGAGTCATATTTCAATAACACAAATGGTAGATCATCCATAAGTCATGGGGGAAAAAAGAAGACTAAAAACTCTACAAATGTGTACAAAAGGAAAAAACCTAGTGCAGAGTGGCTATGCCTAGGCGTAAATTTTTTTTAGGTACAACCCGTTGATGGTTTCTTTGAGAGGATGGCCTTCAGGGGAGGCCAGGATGTAGGTGCCTTTAGTGAGGTAGTGTTTGATGATATAAGGTCCATGCCATAAGGACTTTAATTTGTCGTGGTCGAGGGTATCATGAGTGATGTCGTAGGCAAGAATGAGGTCTCTTTCATTAAATGAGAGAAGGTTGACATGGTGGTCAAAGGTGGCCTTCGACCATTTTTTGCCTGCCTCATTGTTCTGTAATGAATAACGACTGTATTCATCTAGATTCTCTAAGTTCAGAAGCACTACTCCATTGGAGCAGTGTTAGGTAAAATCTCTACAATGATGCGTAAAGTGGGAATTTCACACTCGATGGGGAGAGTGGCTTTGACCCCATGGACGAGGTGAAATGGTGTAAAACCAATGGAAGTTTTAACTATCATGCGATAATCCCATAGCACGAAAAACAACATATGATGCCAATTGGTTTTATGTTTGTTGACATTACACTACAACATGGTTTTGAGGACCTTGTTGAACACCTCTACTTGTTCATTGGATTGGGGGTAGTAGGGGGAGGAGAACTTGTGAGAGAAGCCTAAATTTGAGGAAAATTCAATGAAGAGCTCATTCTCAAAGTGTTTGCCATGATCGGAGACTAGTTGTAGTGGTACTCTGAAGTGGGAAATCACGTGATTAAAGAAAAAATGCACTGCACTGTCAATGATGTTGTTGAAGGTGGGCATGGCTTCGACCCACTTGGTGAAGTAATTGAATGCCACAATAATGTACTTGTGTCCATTGTTGGATGGAGGTTTGTAAGTCATGAAGTCAATGATCTGTTTGCAAAAGGGACCGACAGTGATGACTAGGTGTAGAGGAGCGGGTGGCACTCATGCTTTGTGGGCATAAAGTTGGAATTTGTCACACTGTTTCATAGCATGGATATAGTCTTGAAACAATGTGGGCCAGAAGTAGCCCACTTGAATGATTTTTTGAGTAGCAGAAATCTCTGAGAGGGGACCACTGCAAGCATTGCTATGGAAATCATTCAAAACTTTGTCAGCTTCGTCGATGGTCAAACATCGACAAAGTACAGTGTCGATATAAGATGTCACCAATAAGGAGATATTGAGGGGGCTGATGGCAATACGTAGATGATCGTCCCGGGAGAGATGGGTTCCAAACTTCTATGTGTGAAGGTAGACGAGGAGGTCACCATACCAGGGATCATCCAAGGGGATGTAGAAGAGGTGTTCATCGGGGAAGTCTGTATTGACAGGTGAACTAGTAGTATCTGAGGGAAATTCCATAATGATTTCGGCAAGGATGAGGGATTTATTTCTCTTGGGAGTTGAAAATTCGAGGTCGTACTCCTAAAGGATGATGATCCATCGGGAAAATTTGCCATTAATTTTTTCGTGACTGAGCAAGTATTGCATGGGGTTGGAATATGCCATGACTTTGGTAGTGCGAAGCAGGATATAATGGCATGGTTTCTGGACTGCGAGGACAACTACAAGGGTGAGTTTCTCTTCATGATTGTACTTCAGGGGTGGCCTTGAAATATTTTTACTAATATATTATATTACATGCTCATGACCATCATCCCCTAGTTGGACGATAACTCCTGCTACTTAGATGATTGAGGCCGATAAGTAGAGGATGTAGTCGCGATCATAGTTCGGTGGAATAATCAAGGGGGCATTGGAGAGAGACACTTTTAAATCATCAAAATTGGTTTGGGCATGTTCATCCCATCGAAATGGGATATCTTGACGCAGCAAGCGAAGGAAACTATATGCACGAGTGGTGTAATCGGGGAAAAATCGGCGTACAAAATTAGCTTTGCCTTGTAGGCTTTGTAGTTGGCATAAATTCCAAGGTGGTGGAATTTCGATAATGGCTTGGACCTTGAGGGGGTCGACGGTGATGCCACATTGGGAAACAATGAACCCAAGGAGGCATCCAACAGTGATGCATAATACACACTTGAGGGGGTTCAAGCGGATATTGTACCGACGACACCTTTGAAACATGACTCGTAAGTCATCTAGATGTTGAGTGTGTTTCTTGGATCAAGCGATGAGGTCATCCAAGTATTCAAGGATGATATGACCTAGATCATGAAAAACGTATGTCATGGCTTGTTGGAATGTCGCACCGGCATTCTTGAGGCAAAAAGGCATGACATGATATAGAAAAGTACCCCATGGGGTAGTGATTGTGATTTTCTACTGGTCTGCTCGATGAATTTGAATTTGATTGTAGCCAGAGAAACCATCCATGAAGGACAAGGCTTCGTGGCCAGCACAATCATCGATAATTTGGTTGATGAAAGGCATTTGGAAGTTGTCTTTGGGACAAGCATTATTGAGATCATGAAAGTCAGTGCAGACACTAATAGTGCCCCTTTTTTTGTTGATAGGGATGGGGTTGGAGACCCATGATGTAAATGCGATGGAGTATATGAACCCTCTAGCACGTAATTTTTCAATTTCAACTTTAATGACCTTTTCTTTGGATGGGTGTAGTGGGCATTGCTTTTGTTTTACAGGTGTGATATCATTCCATGTGTCTATACGATGTTCAACAATAGAAGGATCGAGGTCGAGCATCTCTGTATATGACTAGGAAAAAATGTCCTGGTATTCTTGGAAGAGAGCTTTGAAAGTTGTAAGTTCTTCAAGAGAGCATGCGGTGCCAATGGTGATTTCTTCTACAATTCCAGGTTTGATGGAAATATTGATTTTGACAGTGAGGGAAATGTTGGCCATGTCGCCTTCTTCAAAAGAATCAGGGGTAAGGATAGGGTTGTTGAACCAGTCTATATGCACGGATGGAACAAAATCTTTATTTTCAATTGCATATATAGAGTCATGGCTAGGAGGCGCAAAGGATTCTTGTGAGAGAAAGAGCACTTTGTGATGGAGTGCATTCCATGGGTAATCGGGTGAAGTTAATTCCTCGAGGATATCTTCGTCGTAGAGGAACTGGCGAGAATATAGGGGATCCAGGGGAGTAACATTGGAGAGTTTCACCGTGTGATTGTCTTCCAGTGGTGAAGAGGTAAAGGGGGTGGTGCAAGGAGTTTGCGATGGTTTGCTCGACATAAACCAAATATTGAGATTTTCTGGGTTAAAGATTTTGGTCGGACGTAAGATTTTTGTGGAAAAATGAACTGGAGAATTGGGAGGATTTGGGGGAAAATCCTCATATAGGCTATCCATGAAACATGGAAGAGTGGGAAGTGCCTCTGGCTCAGGAGTGATAATATGAAAAATACCTAAATATGGAGTAGGGTTAATCACTGGTGTCACTGGAAGTGGGGTGGGTGTAGGATTTTGAATAAGGGTCATTTGTCAGCGACTATATTCAATGATCGTAGGACACTGGTATGTGAAATGATCAAGGGATTCACAAATAGAGAAAGGAAATCTCATCCGTTCATTGACTGAGGTCATGAAATAATGGATGTCAGTGACATAGGTGCTTGACTATGTGGATGGAGGGGTTCTTGATGAAATCTCTGGCGTACTTCCATTAGCATTTGTCGAAACTGAGGTAGTGCAGGGAAATGGTGGGTATAATGGCCATACTCTAAACAGAGGGCACATGCAAATTTGGTTTGTAGCCCTTTTCTACCTGTAGCAGGGGATGTGGTGGTAGAACTAGGTGTGATGGATTAAGCATCGAGCAGTGTGGTTTCTCGAGGGAGTTGAATTAAATTACGTAGCTCAGGGAGAGAGGGACATCGATTGGTGGGGTGTCCTTATTTATTTCATAGTGCACAAAGAGGTGGAACTTGGGGGGGAAGTGGAGTGGTGGGATCTTTCTTATTCCTTTTGCCCCGAGCTGTAGAGGTGGTGCTGACTAGTGGGGGGGTTCTGGTGCCATTGGAGTTAGGATCAGGATCTGCATTAGGGTTCCCTCAGTTTGGGGAGGGAGGGATGGTTGAGGGACATCTTAGTTGGGTGCAGATACAAAACCAGGATGGCAAGCACCATGTTAGGGAGGTTAAGTGTTTCGGCTACCTGGAAATCTTGTACGCCCAATGGGGGGTAGAAGAAGGGCATTTGGGTAATGGCTTGGGAGACTGTCTCCCAAACCGGGATGTGACCCTGGGGGAGAGGGACATTAGGAACAAGTAGTGTTGGAGAGTTCTCAAGGGATTCTTGAGGTGGGAGTTCTGCGACTAGAAAAACGTTAGGAAGTGAAGAATCCTTGGTGGGAGGAATGGTATGTACAATGTTAGTTCCGTTGGAAGAGATGACACATACTTGAGCTGAGTGGTGTATGAACGGGGGTGCTCCGTGGTATGTACCTAACAATGATGGATCTTTGAAAATTCTAGGACCAATCTCAACGAGTGGGGTAGGCATCGAAATTGGTGTGGAAAAAAGGTAGGATGTTATCGATGTTGGAGGAAGGGTTAGGATTGTAATGTGAAACTTGATCGATGGTGATGATATTCCCATTGTGGGGGAACATCATCGTTCGAAACATAGAAGAGGATACTTCCTTCATAACGTACATGAAACTACATGATCCAAACAAGATATTATAATCAAGTGGGGTGTCGATGACCTCAATGTTAATAAGGATGGTCTTTACCCTGAGTTCAACGGGGACATTTTGAAAGAGTCCTTCAGGAGAGGATGGTCGTCCATCATAATCTCTCAAAGTAATGGCGGATGGTATTAGCTTAAGGGATCTGATTTTCTTCCATATAGTTTTGGAAATGATGCATGTGGGGGCACCTTCATCAATGATACATCGATGAACTGTGATGTTTTGAATTTTGACTAGTATCTGAAAAGCTACCAAAGCGGGGAGGCGAGGTTCTCCACTATCTAGATCAAATGTGATGAGTCTAGTTTCAGCAGGGTCGATTGCCCCCAAGGAGGAAATTAATGACTTCCATTGAGTGGGATAAGTTTGAAGGACCTCCAAGACATACATGGTTGCAGGAGATTGTCCCAAGTCATCGAACATATTGTAATTGTGTGCCACCCTAGCCTAAGGGTTGTTGACATTCCGTTGTAATGGGATGTGAAAAATCCAAAGGGGTGGTTCAATGTTAGGGTGTGGAATCATCAAAGGTGGTCCAGTTGTAATGGGAATTTCTACTTAAGTGGTAGGATTAGATTCAGGGGGTGTTCTATATTGATGATTGCGTGTTTGTAGTAGAATCTCTTCTTCGCTAGTGAGGAGGATGTTGTGATCTGTGGGAGTCCTAGGGTTTTGGTACTGTCCCATCTGTGGTGGGGCATGGTGCATCTCTTGCTGGGTATTCATCACACCTTGGTGTGGAATAGGGTTTTTCAACATTGTTAGGGGTGGTTGTTGCAGATACATTTGTGGGGCCTACTGAGGGGTAGGCGGTGTTGGGGGACGTCATCCGTTCATGGATTCTTTCATCCATTTAAAATCATAAATTTGGGGGAAATGGTGAGTATAATGGCCATACTCGCCGCAAAGGGCATAGGAAATTTTTTTCTGTAGGTTATTGTTGTTGTTCCACCCTTGGCGTTTGTTGTTATTTCCCCCTTGGGGGTTCTGGTTCCCCTGGTTCTGGTTTCCCCTAGCAGGTTGGTTTTGTTGGGGGTTGTTTCCCCTTGGTCTAGGATTATTATTGTTTCCTTTTTTCCTTTATTCTTGGCATTATTCGACTAATGGGATGGATTTTTCGTATTCAGTTGTTCAAAATTTTTAAATTGTTGAATGGGAGAGGGTTGAACAAAGTTAACCCCAGCGTGTGTTTGTCCTTGTGGTGGAGCCATGGGTTGTGGAGGACTAGGAAATGGAAAGTAAATATTATTTTGTGGCAGTGATCTATATGGTACATAGGAAGGCACGGTTCTTTCACTAGTTCTCATGGTGTAAGCTGCGGTAGAGGGAGTACCAGAACTTGGTTGAACAATTGGGCACATCATGCGTGTTGATGCGGGTCCACTCATGGGTGGAGGGGGTAAAGTAGAGTATGGTGGCTGATAAGGGGGAGGAGGGTAATAAGAAGGTCCTCCTTATATTGGTGGATGTTAGGGTGTACCGTACATAGATGGTGGTTGGACATACAGATTGTGGTGTGTTGTGGTACCAATCAAGCCATCTGCTGAGTGAGACATTCTAGGTTTGTCTTGGTCGAATGGTATGAGTCTCGGGGTGTCAGGTAGTATTGTATATAAGTATCCTGAATATGAGTAAATGAAGTTGTACTATTGAGCCTTGCTGATGGCTTCCTCTTCATACTGGGGAAAGGTGGAGGCCACATCTTTGGCAAGGAGGGGGATGAGTGATCTGAGAAACCAATCGAGGCATTGTTGCTTGGTGGTTTCTTCTTTGCATAAACCACGTCGTCGATGCCATTCGTGAATGTGGTCAGTGATATGTGTGGCTGAGGTTTGTTTGAACTTGGATAACAGTTCGAAACCATTTTTATGGAGGATTGGTAGTTGAAAGAAGGTCAAAAAAGTTTTGGTCAATGATTCAAATGTCATGTGGGACCTTGATTTCTCGTCTACATACCACTTGGCTGATGGGCCTATGAGTGTGCATTGAAATAACCTTAATCGGATGGATTCATCCATGATGTTGTTTTAAGAGAACCATAGGTGGAAGGTCATGGCATGGTTGGAAGGATCTTCTCTCTCCTTGCCTTCAAACTTGGGAATGTCTGAAGGTAGTTTAGTAGGCATTGTAGGCCATGTGGGGTCATGCAATATAGGATCATTGGTGAGCTTGCTCAAATTCAGTATGTTTAGGGAGGCCAAGTATGACATCTAGAGTGGTGGTGGAATATTAGTTCCAACCATGGCATGAGTGGTTTGTGTACTTGAACCTTGAGGGGGGTTAGGTGGGGTTGTACTTCCCCCTTGGGAAGAAGTTTCCCCCCCGCCTCCTTGTAAAGGAAAGATAGTGGATGGTTGTCCATGGGAGTTGGACCCAAGTAAATTGGAACCAAGCAACACTGATCCCAAGATAGTAGGGGTGTGAGAGGGTTGAGCCAATGAGTTGGCAAGACTAGGATCTCCCCCTATAATAGGAGGGAGATTCAACAAGCGTCTAGAACGATGGGGATTTTGTGGGTCCCCTATGATGTCTGAATAAAAAAACAGATGTGTGCAAATGGTCATGAGAGAAATAAATAAACAAGAGACTTTGTATAACTTGGACCTTCACAATATATCTTACAATCACGTGTAATCACAAGAGCATCATACATAAATCAATAGAAAAGAAGCATACATGTGGGTAGGTGGATTTTGTCTACGTGGGAGAATAAAGACAAAAAAAATATTGTGTCCTAAAAAGACGTAATGTCCTTCCTCTCAAATAGCACTAGACCTTCCAAGCATTCAAAAGTGGGGTCTGAAGCCACCAGAAGGGGAACTAGTGAAGGATGAAAAAATTAGTTATAATGAGGGGTAGAGGGTCCATGTCCCGAAAGAGCTGGTAATATTTCCCAATAGACACACAAAATCCAATCAAGGTGCAATTGCAGCCCAAAATTGCCACCTGGGTAGATGTCCTAAAATTTGGTCACTAGGTACCTCGGTCAAAGGGCGACATTTAGATTTTCGGCCTTAGAAATGGGTCACGGGATAGATTATGTCCAAGAGGTGGGTGTCTCAAGGGGGGACACATAGAACAACCGGACCTTGGCCTTCGATCCTTCATGGGTATCTCCTTGCCTTATGGTGTTAGGTACACTTGACTTGGAGGATTTTAAAGTTCCCTATTTGTCAACTTATAATATTTGAAGATGTGAGAACTAGATAATGGGGATTTATTTGGATATCTATCCCCAAAATCATACCTAGACTAAAAATATTCTTTAGGCACCTCCTGTGGAGGAAAACCTAATGAGTTTTTAGAAAATTTTAGATGTGGTTGTTTGAGATATTGGGGGTGTGAACCAATATCTTTGAAATTAAGTGGGAGTGGATAGTTCCTCAAGAAAAGGGTGGGGCATTTCAGAATCCCTTTGGGGGAAACTTACTTCAACCTCCACAATTCGAGATGGAACTATGTGAGAGAGTAGTGACTTTGTGTGTGAACAAGTGATAAAATGTACCAAATTTTTAATATGTTAGGTGTCACCTTACAGCATGTGGACTTTGTGTGGTCCTTACAAGTCTTGATTACCTATCTTACTAGATGCCATTGGTACAACCTTGTGGAATTTTAAAGTCCCTAGAGAACTAACATGTGGACATATGGGTCCTTACCAATCCTCTAAACTCCCTAATGTGATTTAATCTAAGAAAGATTCAAAATACTATCCTAGATTGTGAACATGTGGACATGTATGGGCCCATTACAATAATCTTTAAACTCCCCTAGTGATGTAAACTAAGAAAATAGCTTCAAAACTATCCTATTTTGTAGCAAGTGGGCATGTGTGGGCCCTTACAAATTTAAGATGTTTGAAAAAGAAACTAAGAGGAGCCCTAGGGGGGCTGTTGTCCTCTCCTAATATTTTTGTCTTTAAGGGAGATGAAATCTTCCCTCAATCATTTTTTTGATTATCAAGATCGCTCTATGGTGCGAGAGAAGAGCATATTCAATGATTGAAGTTTGATTTCTGGTCCCAATGCAAGTGTTTATATATGTGATAGTGAATTATTCCAACTTAAATTTTACAATCAAAACAATCCATCCATGTGGCAAAATGAAAGGAAAAATAGGAGAAATATGGATTTTAACCTCCTAAGTGCCTATGTTTTGACTAACCCTTCATGTGGAGAGGGAATCTAAGTGTGGTGCATATTACAAATTGCATAGAATCAAGACTTAGAAGGCTAGGGGCCTCCAAAATATCACAAAAAATCCATACAATGTTGAATTTATGGACAGGTGTGCAGGTCGCAGAGTAGACAGAGGTGCACGTGGCGCCAATGTGCAAATAAACAATGAATTGTTGACTCATGGTGTGCAGAATGAGCTAATAAAAACAGTTTGTTGGCACACATTCTCGGAAGACACGACTGTGTGCTGAAAAACCCATGCATGTTTTGATACGCGGTTAGGAAGAAAATTTTGGATGAAATTCTTTTATTCCAGCTCTGAATTTGGATTTTTGCAGGTATTCTTGGGCCGGTTATGATCCCTGCAAGTTAAATAAATAAAAAGAAGTGCTAAAACAACCCAATTAGGGAGGAAATTGATACCTTCCTCAGTACGACTGCTAATCTCTTGTATCCTTTTTGTCACTTGAATCAGAAAAAGAGGGACACTTGCAAGTCTAGTTGGGTTAGATGAACATGACAGAAGTTAGTGCAAGAGTTAGACACATCAAGCACAAGAAATAAATAAACAACTAAGCTAATAAAAACTAAAGAAACAAAACTAAAGTGCATACGGAAATTAGAACCAAAATCAACCAAACAATTGATCAATATTCATGCCACCAATGGATATATTGTATTAGTGGGAAAATACCAAAGAGAAAGGGAGACTTATGGGTCCCCTCTTCCTCCAACGGATGGCTCTTGAATCACCTATGAGAGAGATATTCTTACAATTAGAAAACTAGAAAGGAAATGGTGAAGAAATCCAAAGCTCATTCCCCCAAGAGGTGAGGTGAATAAATCAATGAAATGATGCTAGTATGCTCCAAGAAGGAAAGAGGTTCATTGCAGGAGAATAGAGGCAACATAAGAATACAAATAGATTCTTAAAAATATAGTGCACCCATGGCCTCTTTTTATAGTAAATATTTGCAGCATTATCCAACTGGTCTTTAGTGTGAACAAGGGGGCCTCTAGGGCACCCTTAGGTCTTTGACCAGCCCCCCACTCGGATTCAGTTCGGATTTGAGGGTCAAATTGGCCTAGGAACTGAACTAGAAGTGGGTGGGAGGCCGACTAGAATCATAAATGAACCATTCTTAGGTGTCCACCGCTTTTTGTGTACACAGACGTGCATCGGAGGCATATGTGTTTTTCCAGTGTTTTTTGACTAGCACACGTGCATGCGCTTCCTTTGTATTTTGAGCGCATGTTGATTTTATAACCAGTTGTATAGTTTTCCCCTTTGGAAATTCAATTTTTTGGGGCCATGAATGAACTAATAGATGTTTTGGAGATGCTGGATTCCTGTAACCATTTGCGGATGAGATTTTAGTGATAACACATTTTATTTGCCAAGAACTTGCAGAAGTCAAACTTTATGAAGGTTTGATTCTCGGGGTGTGATAAGGCTACTAGGAAACCCAAAAACAATGATATCCATTATAAAACTATTATAAATAGAAACAAACTTTCAAACATAGGCAGTATATTCACTGAAGTCATTCCCTCAACCTATAGAATATATTCACCGAAATATGTAACAATCGCTTTGCATTGATAGTGAAATTGATAAACAACATCAATATTTCATGTCAAAGCCTCATTTACACAAGCATTTGAGCTAATAGATCATTGACCCTTATTAATGATCTATTACCCTTTGTATTTACATAAGAATTTAGTTGAATATGAGCATATATTAACCTTTGGATAAAATACTAGTTGAACATGGTGATGTATTACCATTTGTATTTTCACAAGCATTGGAATCACCTAGCGATGTCCTGGTTGTCCCCAGGGATTCTGACAGGATGGATCTACCAAAATGATTTAGAGGCCATTATCAGCCCCTGTATCGATGAGGTCACTGGAAGAAGGTCAGTAAGCATATAAACAAAACTTTATAACCGCATATAAATGAATTTTTAGTAGTGCCAAATCATCTAATCACAGACGTTTAGTATATAAAAAGGTTCATCATAAACATAATTCCAACAACTTGCAATCATATAATACATTTTCTCTATTAATGCCCCCTCCAAGTGTAATACAAACTTGTTGATACTTAGTTCCATTTCTTTGTATATGGGAGATTTCTTCCATCCAACCAAACATGGCATAAAGTTATTCGTTGATTTTCATGGACTGTGCTCCATACCTATTGGATGCATGAAATCTGATTGCCCATATAGATAACCGCTACTCTGTTACTAGAATTTGACCCATGTACTATTGGTGTATTTACCAAGTCTATTTGTTCTAATATTAAGGAACCAAAATATATTTGAAATGGGAATGGGTAGTGGAGTTATGCATCACCCTATTATAATTGTGTCTAACATAAAGAACATTTCTATTAATTTTGTCTTTTTTTTTTTTTTTCTTTCTTCATAATTTTTGTTGGTCAATGTTGGATATATTAACTCGTACTTGTTTTGTGTTTAAATTTTCATGAATTTCCAAAGGATAGATATTGAGGAGAGATTTCGACACAATATTCTCTAAACATTCCTCGCAAACGCTCTAGTCTCTCCTAAGAAGGAAGAAAAGGAACTCCTTCTTCGACTGAGTTTTTGAGTGACCAACAACAATCTCTTCATAGGAGATTTTCAAACGAGTCTGTGAATATATCAACTGTAGAATGTGCTCAAGAAAATTCTATGGATGCATCCTTC
This sequence comes from Picea mariana, assembly GCA_032191745.1. Lineage (NCBI taxonomy): Eukaryota > Viridiplantae > Streptophyta > Pinopsida > Pinales > Pinaceae > Picea > Picea mariana. The sequence continues at coordinate 324,710 of JASDQU010100786.1, forward strand.
TTAGATAGGTTGCACATTGATACTCCTACACCTGAGAATGTAGGAAATACCTCAGGACAAGAGAATATTTCTGGTAATTTTCTTGATTTTGTTTATTTTTGTTGTATTTTTGTGTATTTAAATTTATGTCAAGTTAAATGTTGTAATTACTTTCAAATGTGTGTGTAGACAATGATTTTATAGCAAGGGACGACAATGAAAGAGAGTGTGGTTCTCATGAATATTATAATGTTGTTGCAGACTGTGAAGGTGGATTTAAGAGGCCGCGTTATCAAGAAACAAAAGATTACACGCCTGCGTCCACTTATCCTTCAGATGTTGGTGATGAAATTCCCTGGGAAGGGATTACTGAAACAATGAACCTTGAGCAATGCTCAGGTGTTAAAAGGAGGTTGGAAAATATTTTGGTGGTCTTGGAACTCCCTCAGAAGAGTAAAAAAATCTTGCAAATTATTTTTCATTCATTGCAAAAATTTATGGACGTATATCAAAAGATGGGGACAACCACTTGTATTTTTGTCGATCTAATGAGGCGAAGAAATTCAGAGGTGAGGGGCCCTGATAAATAGGAGGTAGTAAAAAATAAAGTTTTAAAATAAGATGTAATTTTGATGTTCAACTTCAAAGATGGGCCAAAGTGGAAGATGTTGAATATACAATATTTTAAGCACCTCGACATTGCAGGACATCTGTATAACAGATTTTTGGAGGTATATGCAAAATTGTCGTGGAATGATGAGGTTCCAAACTATTTTGCAAGACACTTTTTGCATATTTTTTCATGCACATGCACCCTGATTATACTAGTCTATCGTCTGATTATTATGGGAATAGTAAAGGACGAACATATGATTGCAAAGGGGCATATCGAAATGAGACATTGTCGAGGCCTCCACAACCTTTAGTACCACTCACAACAAGGGAACTTTCTTGACATTCAGAGTTGCGAGCTACATCATAGGATGGAAAAGAGGCTGGGAATGCAATCGGAGAAAATTTGGAAGTGATTTTTTATGTTGTTGATGTTGGCATGAACCGTTAGAGAACAGAAGCCAATTCCCGAGCCATATTTGTTTATAAAATAGATGCATAGTTAGATACCATGTCAGTAAAAGATGTTAAGGAGTATGCAAAATTTTGTAGTGATGGTTGGAAGAAGGTCGTTTATATTGATAACCCGAACAAAATATTGGTATGTGTTCCATTTCGTAAAATTTTTATGCATTTTATGATAGTTACTTCTAATTCTATATTTAGATATCATTGTATCTATAGAAATAATCGAGTTGTTATTTTCATTAATTGTAGTTTGGAGATATGTTAAATGAATCTCTAGTAAATAGGGAACTTGATTCCATAAGTTTAAATTTGGATGGGTTGAATCATATATGTGTTATCTAATATCCACAGATGAGCACTTTAGTTGTTCAATCTCCAATCGTTTGAATAAGAGATCAACAATATTTATAATTTTGTATAAATGTGAACACATTGAATCCTAGATTTAGTTCTTAGTTGTGTTTTTTACAGATCCGTATTCCATCTCCTACTACTTGGGGAGCCTTGTATCAATTCTTATTGGGATAGTTTGAAGAGGGTGGGAGTTCACAGGTATCATTTAATGTGTTAAAATCATTTAAATTTAATGTGTTATAACCATTTAAATTTATTTTTTCAAATTTTCAATTTTGAAATGTGTTATATAGGATAATGTGGAGAAGAGAATACCAGAGAGTGTGATTGGGAGGGATATTGGGTTTGATGAGGAAGCAGAGGAAGAACCCATATTTGGGAAGGATGCATCCATTCAGGATGATTAATAAATGTATGTTTTTTATTTTTATCAAATTTTTGTTTTCTCAAATTTTTAGTTTAGACAAGTTCTTATTCAATGCTTTGATCAATTATTTTGAAATATATACAAACCCTATATAATCTTATAGTTGTATTAAATTATATACATTAAAACTTATTTAAGTTTAGATCATGATGAAGACCTAATTTTGAACTTGAACATTTGATTATTTGAGAACATACTCTATCCCACATCAGAAAATGGGACGTTTCTAAATTTTCTTCGATTGCATTCCTTTCTTTCTTGTCCAAGAATGACGTAGTATGAACATTTGTGTTTTCGAGATACAACGAAGTGAATTCATTCTTGCTAGGGTATGTCAAAATCTTAACTAAATGGGTTACTAGCCACAAAAACCAACATTCAAGTAGATTTACAAATAAGCTATGCATATGTATATGTGAGCTAGCTCACACATATTGTATATTTGATATAGCTCACACATATTGTATATGTGAACTATCTCACACATAATTTTAAAGAGCATTTGATTATATGTAATATGAATACATCCCAAAGATGAAAGATTTAAATGGTTTTTGAAGAATGACTTAATATACATGTGYTGATTTGTGTTTTCTTCATGTACATGAAAGATTATATGAGAACATCTATTCCACCGCAGAAAGAGGAGATAAGTATTTTCTGGAAGAATGGTTTTTAAAATGGATATTTCTGAACTTTCATAGATATAAGTAGTTTTTTTGAAGAATGACTTAATATGGAGATTTATGAGTCCTTTAATTTGAAAGGGCATTATGGAATTTGATTATATGACCACTGTAGAAGAGGAGAGAAGTATTTTACTGCTGAGGAGATTAGTATTTTATTGCTGAGTAAATAAGATCAAATAACATCACTTGGGATGAGAATTTCACCTGAAGGATTTGGGACTTTATCCACAAGGAGAATTTCACTTGAAGAATTTGAGACTTTATCCACAAGGAGATAATTATTTCATTGGAAGAATGACTTAATATGGAGATTTGTGAAATTTATTCATACACAGTTCTATATTTATTTTCAAATTATTATCTAACTCTAGCTCACAATTTTTTTTTTACCAAGAACACATTTTTTCTCTTTAAATTTTTTTAAGATTTTAGATAAGATTTTACAAATTGTTTAAATCATGTATGCTTGATGTGGAGAGTAACTATCTTAAATTTTTTTAACTGTGGTTGGGTATATGATTATTTTTTATTGTTTATTTAATATTTAGTTACAATATACATGTTAAAATGTGTTATTTTTTTTTTAATTATTGTTTTTTATTGTTACAAATGTCTAAATTATATTTGGTGGAAAATATGTTTACAATATATTTTGTGGGAAAGAGTATGTTGGAGGATTACACTTAACTATTTTGGCATGTATGTCAAATTTTTTTTAATCACATTTTTTGAATTATGTTTTATTTCACATCTTTGAATTGTAAATTTTTTATTTTGAATTCTGTTTTTTTTGCAGGTTTGAATTGCAGGTATGAAGTGATCTATCTTAAAGTGATGGCTTAGAGTCCATAATTTTGG
>JASDQU010100787.1:12363-22470 GCA_032191745.1 Picea mariana
CCGCTAAATTTTATCTGTCTACTAACTCCAGAATACCTTTAAACCATTGTTAGAGATGGATCCAATCTTGGCGCTTGAGAGATTTGAATGTTGAGTAGGAATACCTCAAGAAAGACGATCCTCTGAATCTGACGTGGTGGCCTAACGCTATATAATGTCACAACTAGTGATGGAGGAGCACCATGTGTTGAGCTAAAAAACACCCGTGGAATTGGTAGGGCCCGAAGTGACTTGTCAGCCCAAGGTTACTTCAGGACTTCGGCTCTTCGAGACTTCGGTACGTTTGGATGGAAATCTCACGAAGTCACTTTTGTCAGACAGTTGGTGTAGGTCGATGGATTGTTGGTTGTCATTGATGTCAACCATCAAAGAGTGATATTGTATATTGATGTCAACCCTTAGCGATTGATGTAAACCCTTGGAGAAGTCTGGTAGCGAATTCCGGTAGCACAAAGGTTTGGGTAATGGACCCAATATTATTTCATGTATAATGGTATGAGTTTTAATATATTTTAAGGTAAGACTATTATATATGGATAGTACATGTTATTCCATTTCCGATGGTATGGGGAATGTCACATAACTCCTCACGGATAGAGAGTTATGGCCATGAGAAGTTGGAGAACCCAAGTTTGGGTAATAGACCCAAGTTTGTTTGATGGATAATGGTATGAGTTTTCATATATTTGAAGGCAATACTATTCTATATGGATAGTACATGTCATGCCATTTCCAGTGGTATGTGTAACGTCACATAACTCCTCACGGTTAGAGATTTATGACCATGTGAAGCTGGAGAACCCTCATGAGTCATTTAGAAGCCCCAAAAGGTCAAAGTAGTCAAAGTGATTTAAGAGTTTTTTAGAAGGTAAATAATAAAGTGAATTGATGAGTGTAATATAATTCAAAATGAATACAAAAGAAATTATTTAAATAATAAAGTTAATGGAGAAATTACTAAGTTGACAAGTGGTTAGAAGTGGGTTAGCCCTAAAATAAGGAAAGTGGTTTAAGATGGTTAGAAGGTAACCCCTTGAGATAAAGTGAAGTGATGAGTGTACTATAAGTCAAAGTGGATACAAAATAAATTATTTAAATAATAAATTTAATGGATAAATTACTAATTGGACAAGTGATTAGAAGTTGGTTAACCATAAAATAATGAAAGTGGGTTAAGATGGTTAAAAGGTAACCCCTTGAGGAAGCTACATGAAAGTATAAATAAGAGGCAAGGATGTCTCATTTCATATCACACTTGAGAATATTGAATATATACAGGTAAATGAGGTAACCAAAGTATATCTAAGCCAAATTTCAGAGAGAAGGTGAAGTAAAGAAGGCCGAAATTCAAGGGAGGATAAATTATTTTGATGATGCTTTATAAGGTATGTTGTTTACAGGTCATCTCACCATTTTCGCAATATCTTTTTTTTCTAGAATGATTCAGACCGTGAAATTGATAGGCCATTGATAAAACATATCCAAGTAGTTGTGGTACTAATTTCAACATGTGTGTCGTTGTATTTTTGGAGTTACACTCCGTGGAAAATAGGGTTTGTGGCTAGTCCTGAAACTAGTCTAAAACAAGTGTTTCAGGTAAAAACGTCATAAATTATTCATAACAGATCCAAATTACGTAAGACCAAAAGTGTTGGTTAGAGTACAGACTATAGTATTATGTGTAACATTTTCAGATCCATACAACAAACATTCTGTGTGGGGCACGCTCTACAAGTTCGCTCTCTAGAATAAGCCAGAATTCAACAAGGTATGCCATTTTTGCTATAACTCCTTTTCTGAGAGGTTCCAAGTAGTGACACCTGGAGGAATTGCAGAAAACACACTGAAGAACATTTTGTACTATTTTCATATCTTTATTCATTACATGTACATATATATGATTATTTCAAGTTAGGGTTGTTGACTAATCCAAAACTAGTCATATGAGACTAAAGTAAAGTTTGATGAAAATGCTAGTTTCTTGTTGTTAAAGTTAAGGAAAGTTTGTAGTTATGTGATCATATACACCGGGTCTATTACAGAGTTACAAATCATATTTGGATGATGAAATTGATGGGGGATTTTGATTGAGGTACATGTTGGGTACATGGCTGAGACAAGTAGTTGATGACTTGGCACATACATGAGGTGTATAGTTGATGATGTTGGTACATATTAATGATTTATAGTTGATGAGTATTTTACATATGATTGATACATACTTGCTACATGGTTGGATGCACTTGTTTATTGTACAGGTTTATTACATGTTGTTTGGTACATGTTGGTGCATGGTTGGTGCATGGTTGATGCACTTGTTTATTGTACATGTTGATTACAATTTGAGGTACAGGTTGATGCATGGTTGATGTATGGTTTAGGTTTATTGGTACAAGTTTACAATTATATATATCATAGTGATAGTGTGACAGTGGTTCCATCATTCTACTTCTACTTCAGGGTGGTTGGACAGGGCAATGATAGGTGGTTGTATCCACCTTCCGGTTGTAGCCGAAGAACATAAGGGGTTGTAGCCTCATTCTGGTTGTAGCTAGATAATTGGGGAGTTGGAGTTCCCCTCAGTTTGTAGCCTGAGAAACTAAGGGGTTAGAGCCTCCTTCCAGTTGCAGTCGGAAAACAAAGGAAGTTGGTGCTTCCAATGAATGTAATTCTTCAAGACATATAAGAAAAATCATTCTGTGGTTTTCTCCCGCTTTGTGTTTCCACATAAAACATTGGTGTATTGTGTATGTGTATGATTGTTTATTTGTTCATTGCTTATTTACTCTGCAGTTATTGGATGATAATGATACATTGATATAACACTTGGCTTATATGGTTAAAAATGATTAAATTTCTCTATTACTGATTCACCCCCCCTCTCAGTAATCCAACAACTTTCTCCCAGTTGATGTGGCAACCTCTCGTTAACATCGTGACTTTGGGCCTTTCGCTGATACTGCTGCAAAGATCAACGGTTCTTGTTGATTTGAGATCAACGGTCCACAATTACTTCGGGAGTTCGGGCTTTGAGCCTTTTCAATGCACATCTCTTATAATCCTCCAGAGCGTCGTATCTCTGAAGTGAGAGATCTTCCTCCATGTGTTCTCTTTTTTTGGATGGTCGAGATTCACTTCGGGAGTTCGAGCTTCAAGAGTTTTCTTTTGCTTTCTCGCGCAATCCTCTGAAGTGTTAGATCTATCGACGTGTGTCCTCAGCCTTCAATGGCTCAGATTTACTTCAGGACTTTTGGATGGAAATCTCCCGAAGTCACTTTCTCTCGGTTGATGTGGAAACCTCTCATTACTTCAGGACTTTGGGACTTCTAGGCTTCTTTCTAGTCGTTAATCCTTGAACGAATTTGAAACTCCGACTGCCTGAGAGCCACTGATCTGAACTGTACATGGGATATCTGCTGTTGAAAATCGAGCCTGTCTGCTGCTTGCATTTCAAGCCCGAAATGGACTGCTCTGAATGTTGTGTTTTGCGCTCATGGTTGTTCCTTGTGCAAGCAAAAAAACTTGGACGACCTATTGTGATCTTAATCAATGGAAAACAAGATGACCAGTAATTCGAAACAAATCTCGATATGTGCTTATATTTTAAGAACAATAGGAAATCTTGGTGCAAAGAATCAGTCAAGCAAGATACTAAGGACGATCCAGTCATGAACAAAAAGGGGAACCAACCTTATTAACCAGACGAGGGAAAATATCTAGGAAGGTATGCGAAAGAGAGAGAGAGATGGAGCAGGGGTGTAGGATTAGGTCTTAACAACAACTACATGTGACCCACAAACAACTTCATGTGATAACACCTATTACTAAGGCTATTCAAGGTCAAAATTAGAATGTGTCCCAAGAAAACAATGATGTTGAAGGAGTTTGTGCCCAAGTTGTTAGTAATAACTCTTAGAACAAGTTGGTTGTTGTTCCAAAATATCTTCCTACTAGGCCAATCTATGCAAGAGGGTGAGTGAAAAACAAGCCCTCGGTCTTGACCATGGGAACAAGGCATGTAATCCCTCTCATGGTTCTTCCCCTTGAGCGGAGGCATGAGGGCATGTTTGTCACCTCTTTTTTAAAATCCTCAAGCAGCCTCCATACCTAAAGATTCATAGAAGAAACCTGAAGTTTATACATTGGAAGATTGATTGTACAATGTCATGATTGATTCTCCAATGATGTCAAATTCTCATGAAGTCTTGGTTGGGTTATAAGATGATGTTGATGATGAAAATATGGACTTCATTGCTACTAGTTCTCAATGAAAGAAGCATCTTGTGTAATGTTAGGGGCCTCAGATACCCCTACACAAAAAACACAGTATGTAAGACTAGGACTCTATTTAAAGATTCATATGTGTTTTCTTACATGAAGTTAAGTAACTAGTTTCTTGCTTGATATTTCTTTAAATTTTATTTGGTTGCATGCCATTTCCTTCAAAATAACCCATGTTGAAGGAATGAAGAGTGTGGCGACTTTGATTCCCCCTTGTATGTTTTGTTTATCATATATTGGGATATAAACTATTTGCAACCATTTGTATGCACCTTGTTGAATTTTGATGGTCACTTATCAAGGCTAGATAACACCCATCCATCAAATTATACGAAGGAGTGTGCAACCTTTTGGAGATTGATGGGCAACAAGATGTTAGAATCCCTCTCATTGGTACGTGGTTACTTAACATGGTTGAGTCCTATTAATATGAAGAATTCATGTTGTGAATTTGAATTTCATGACCTAATAAACATGCATGGATCACTGTGAAATTCAAACTTGGGTTGTATGCCCCAAACAAGCTTAGGGAAGGGGGCTCTCAAAACTCATTGGTCCAATTCCTTTGATTTTCTCTACCACAAAGATAGGCTTGTATTGGGGGAGGCCAATCTTTCAAATCACCAACTTATTAACTTTTTGTTCTCTTAAGGAAACAAAAGATGAGGATGCACAAAACTAGATTCATCCCATGCTTCCCATTTGTAAGCCCAAAATTGTATTAAATGTATTAAAATGATCCAGAATCTTCTTCCTTGACCAAGAGGGGAGGGCACCGGGATTGGTTTGTGGAATTATGTAATATCATGCATTATTGTATATATGAGAGGGTATGGACTATATATTGATATTATTTGTAGGAAGTGTAACAATGTCATGAAACATGCACTAGGGTACCTCTCTCAACTAGTGAAATTTAATCCTTATGATGAGGGAAAATAGGCTTGAATTGTTCAACGTCCTCAACTATTGGAGGTGGATGATATTGGAAATAAAGATTGGGTAACCAAGGAGAGAAAACCACAAAGAGATAATTCACATAAATAAAACATAAGAGAGAACACTATTTATGTGGTAAAACCCTCAAAGGAGGAAACATCCATGGAGAACCATACAAGTATTACTACTCAACGAGGAAAAACTACATCTAGTTTAATACTCTTCTCTTTTTTATGTAGTATCATTGGATAAATGACCCTCCATGATGTTTAAATAGAGATCATGGAGCAATAATGTGTAATTACATGAACTAAATGTTTATACAATTGAGAGTATGAACATTGTCATCTCGCTTATGCACAAGATAAAATGGTGACCGTTAGATCACTCAAGTATAAATGCTCACTAAAATTATAGATGACTAGAACATTAGATCAATTTGATCTTGAGAAAACTCTTGATGTATAATACCTTGACATCCCCCCTTAAGAACAACTTGGGATGGGATAGAGGATTTGCAAAGCAACAAAAGGAAAAGGAAGGAGGCATTATTCCTATCCCCCATTAATGACTTTTTTTCCATAAGAAAAAAAACTGTTATATTAAAAAAGGAATACGCATGTTGTTGTCTTTCAAGTCCAGCCTTGGTAGTCTTTCTTTCAGATCTATACTACCTATACTTCTTCTACTGCACTAACAAACCTTTTAAGGCATTTTACAAAAAAATTATGCAAATTGTTCCAACTATTCAAAAAAAAAAATTTATAGCCTTACAAAAAGAAAAAATAATTCCTTGGAGGAGGAATTCCATTGCCTCGGTTTTTGTTCCTTCGATAAACTCATAAAATCCGAATGCTCCTTTTTTCAGTTGCAGAGATTCTTTGGAGAGTTCATCTGCCTTTGTATTTAGCTCCCTCAAAATTTGTTGAAAAGAAAGCCATTTGAAATTTCTAAAGGTGAGCTTGATATCTCTTACAATTGAAGCCAGCCTGGGATTTTGGATGTTGTTTTGGCCTCTTTCCCAATTGATCACCATGTTGGGGTCACCAAACACTTGTAGCTTTGTCAAATTTTTTTCTTTAGAAGTTTCCAGAAGAGTCCAAAGTGCTATCAATTCTTCTCTGTTGTTTATTCCACCTCCTGGCGAATATATGATATGGAGGTAGTGACTATGACTAATAAACAGAACCACCCCAACTCTGCATGAAGGAGGACTTCCTTGGTTGGACCCATCAAAAAATACCCAAGGGATGGTGTAATCGATGGGAGGGGGAACAATCAAATGTCGTTTGCCTGTTCTGATCTCTGTCTTAAATTCTTCAGATTCACTGATCGACATTGCCACTGTCACTTACGGGGGAACTATCTTGTCTTTAAAGACGACATTGTTTATTTCCCACCAAATGTTTGTAATCATGATACTTGGAAGACATGCATATAATGAAGTTGTTCTTTCTTGCAACCATGTTCTAAAACAATCTTCAAGAGAACCCTGGTCCCAATTAGCCTTGGTTTTTAGCTGGTATTTTATTAACTGCGTGACCTTTTCTACATAGGGACAAGAGATCAAACGATTGGTAATGGATTCTTGATTTTCCTTGCATAGAGTGCATCTGCTAGGTCCATACCAACCTCTTCCAAGACAATTGTCCCAAGTAAACAATTTGTTATTTAGAGCTAGCCAAAGCATCACTTTACATGTGGGAGGACTCTTGATTTTCCACAAGGGCTTCCACCACCACTTCGATTGTATCATAGAGTTTTCTTCTAGCCAAGATTTATAGTCTAATTTAACTGAGTAAGAGCTATTCTACGGGTTTTTTGACCAACAAAGGGAGTCCACTGAATATCTATCTAGGGAAATGATTTTTTCACATAACAGGGAAATGAAAGAGTTCCATTCGTCTCATATATCTAGGGGGAGATCTAGGGATTCTGCATTTTTCCATCCCCCTCTTCCTTGCAATTGGGGAAAACCAATGTTGAGGTCACTCAAGAAGTGGATGTTTTTCTCTTTTAGGAACATAAATAAGGGTTGGGAGAGTTTGTAATTGTTTCCAGCTCCTAGCCATGGATCTTCACCCAGTCTCACCTTTTCCTTGTTTTCAATGCTCCATACAGTCGAGTTACCAAAAAGGGGGAAATCTTGTACAAGTGATTTCCAGAAATTTGATCCTTTAGGGGATTTCAAAGGTTCTCGAAACTAATCAGCAATAGACAAAGTAGGAAAGTACTTAGAGTTCATTACTCTTACCCGTAGTGTGTTTCCCATAGCTAGGCACCAAAGGTTCCTTCCCTCTAAGGCTTGGGAAAAAAGTATTAAGTTTTTAAGACCCCAAACCTCCATTTCTTTAGGAGCATAGATTGAGTTCCATTTGACCAGAGGGGGGCATCCATGAGCATTTTGTCCCTTCCAAAGGAAGCAAAATATTAGGCATCAAATGTGATCCATGACTCCTTTTGGAATTTCAGCTATTGAATTCCAATGGACATGAATTCCTTCTATGACTTCTTTGATTAGTACTAGTATTCCTCCTCTAGAGAGGAGCCTGTTGACCTAGAAGGCTAAGCGGGCCTCGACCTTTCTTATTAACCAGACCTAGTCTTCTTTTCTGTAATTGTCAGGTTTTAAATTAAAACCCAGGTACTTGAGTCCGTCAGAGAAGTGTTTCCTTTGGGCGGGAAAAGTGATGGAAATGGAGGCCTCTTCTTCGTTCTCATAGTGATTAAGAAGAAGACATGACTTTTCCATGTTAATTTTCATTCTCGTGGCACTGCAGAAGAGGTTTAAAATATCCTTGAAAGAATTCAAATTCCTATGAGATCCATAGAAGCTGCAAAAGATGGCATATACGAGTAAAAGGTGGGTAATTGATTCTTATTCAAAGACTGCAATTCCTCTTAAGAGGCCCTTAGACCTTGCCTCCTTCATCAGATAATTGAGTGCTTCAACTATGATCAGGAAAAGAAAGGGGGAAAGGGGGAATCCCTGACAGAGACCTCTGGAGGATTTGAAAAAATTGGACAAGGATCCATTGATGAGGATGGCAAAGGAGGCACTTTGGATGCATCCCATTATCTAGTTGAAAGTTTTTAAGATCATGCCCATTTGGATTAGGAACAGGCATAGGAACATCCAGTTTACTCGGTCATAGGCTTTGGAGAGGTCCAATTTCAGGATGGAAGCCTTGAGATTTATTTTCTTGACTCAGTGGAGAACTTCCTAAGTAATGGATACTACGCCGTGTATCTGTCTGTTGTGTAGGAAGACAAATTGTTCTTCTCCAATGATTTCACTTATCATTGATCTGAGTCTCCTTGCAGATGATCTTGGTGATTAATTTGTAGATGGCATTGCAACAGGCGATCGGTATATAATATTCAAAGGAAGAAGAACATTGTTTCTTTGGGATGAGACACAGAAGGTTGCGTTGAAAGGGCCATGAATTCTTCCTTTCTTTTGTGATTCTCTTATCATTAACAATAGATCTTCTTTAAGAAGGTCATAAAAGGCTTTGAAAAGTTCCACCGTTACTCCATCTGGGCCTGGGATTTTTCCATTCTTCATGGAGAACAAATATTCCTTTATTTCTGGTTCCATCACTTCTTCTTCTAAGGAAACGTTCATTTCTTCAGAGAAGATGGTAGGGAATTTGCCTACTACTTCCAGGATTTCTTGGATGAGGCATCCAGAAGGGGATGAAAAGAGATTGTTGAAAACATTTACCCTGAGCTTTTCCTTGTCCTCAAAGGAGGCGGCCACATTTCCTTGTTCATTTTGATTTTCTATATTGTGTTAAGATTTCTTCGAAAGTTTGCAAATTGGTGAAAAACTTTGTGGTATTGTCTCCTTCTTTTATCCACAGGCGTTGCTTTTGGTATGCCATTCTTGTTCCTCTGTCTTGAAACATTTGGCACATTTATCCTCCAAATCTCCTAGTTCTGCTAACTTTGCAATAGTCAGGGGGAATCCTCCAGGGAACTTAGGAACTTCGCTAATTTCTCTTCAGTGTCCCGGATGTGCCAGAACCTTTTGGAATTCCATAAAGGCAGCGAATTTTTTATGGGGTTTTTCAAATTTTTGAGATTTGCTGCAAATTGTACCATTAATGGAGCACGATTCAGGGGGGAGAGCTTGGTCCATGAGGAAAGGACCAAATTCTTGAAATCTTCCTCTTCCAACCAAGATTGGCATAATTTCAGGGGTGACGGGGGGGATTCAAAACCCAAGGTCCAATGTAGAGTGACCAGTCGATGGTCTGAAATGCCTACCACCTATACTCTAGATCTTAAATTTGCGCCTAAGTTTAGTAGGGCTTTAGATACTAGGAAGCGGTCTAGTCTCTTTGCAACTTCCTTGTCCCCAGTTCTTAAATTCCGCCAAGTAGGAGAGAGTTTTACAGGTTCGATGTCCACTAGGTTGGCCTTCTCGAAGAAGGATTAAAAGAAGACGTTTTCCTTGTTGACCCTGGGATGTGCACCCCAAACCGCCCTCAGGGAGAGGGTAATATTTAAATCCCCCCCTACCACTAGAAAAGGGTCCCGAAAAAATCCTACATTGACCAAATCCTCCCAGAAGGAGGTCCTATCAGAACAAGGCCTGTATATGTTCACCACTGAGAAGGTTAAATTACTGTTCTTATGTTGTAACTTTATAGAAATTGCAGAGCGAGTGGAAAAAGAGGATAAAACCAGGAAATTTGGGCTCCATCAAGTGAGAAGACCTCTAGAGAGACATGAGGTGTCGATTGTGCTGAAGGACCAATTTCGAAGCCAAGGGTTGAAGGTTTCTCTAGATTTCTCGCTAGAGCACATTGTCTCTTGGATGAGGATGATGTCTAGTTTTAGGTTGTGGATCATTCTTTTGAGGGATAGCTTCTTTTGGGC
>JASDQU010100787.1:23059-34272 GCA_032191745.1 Picea mariana
CCCTTTGTCGATGTCCAGGTGACAAGATTCATTCTTTCCTTCCATCAAGCCGACCTCCACTATCTCCTATTTTTTTATTGTGGACTTGGTTTTCCACTTACTTTCATGAGGTTGTTGCAGTGGGACAATTATGGAGCATTGCCAGCATAAGTGTCCAGTTTCATGGCAGCCATGTCACCTGAAGGGAAGTCTCTAGTAATCTATCTTCTAGTGCCAGACAATTCTGGTATAAACTAGGTCAATTTTACCTACTATTCCTTCTCTTACATCCACTTCAACCAAAATCCAAGCCCACCTGTGATCTTTTTTCGAATCCCAATTGGGTTCTAGTTTTACAAAAGAGCTGAATTTGTTACCGATGGTTTCTAACGCTTCCCTGGACTAGAAGGCCGGAGGAAACCCAAGAAAAGTTTCCCATACTTTCATTACCACCATAGATTTCTTTAGGGGGTCAAAGTCCACTGTCCAGGGTTTCAGGGACAAACTAGACGGGCCTCAGGACCAGCTCTGCTTGCGTATTTCTTCATGATCTTCATCTAAAAGGAAAGAAAAAGGGATCCAACTTATGGACAAGATGTGTATCTTAGGGACATAACCAATTAGTGGTTTCCAGTGGTTCTTAGATCCTTTTCTCTTGGATATTTTCAATTAAACCTTCCAACCAGAGTCTTCCCCAAGAGTTGGGGGATGTTTCTAAGAGGAATGTCATCACCCATAACCATTTTTGTCGAGTCCCTTTTTTCCTTGATATACTGGGATGAGCTTTTCCTGGTCTGGACGCCGCAACCAAAAACCCCCTTCTCCTCCTTTGTTTGTGTTCTCACAGGTGAGAGATACTTTCTTGATAAGGGAGAAGATGTAGGTTTGGGGGTGGAGGAGGGTGGTATGTATGGGGAGGGAGGTCGAGAACGCGTAGGGGTTCCATGTGGGAGGGAGGGAGAGTAAATATTGTGAAGGTCTGAGCCATGGGGTAGCAGTGAATGTGAGGGCGCGTGAGAAGACGGATGAGAGTAATGGAGAGAATCCATGAAATTATATTGAGACATGAAGGCAAGGGGGCCTAGGGGGAGGCCTCAAAGTCTACAACCTCCATGTCAGAGGTTTCCATGTGTCTCGGTCACGTGGATAGAACGCGGTCCTCACCTGGGGGAGTACAATGAAGACGTCAGGGAAGTGACCAGCAGCGGGGAACGAGAGTTGGGAGAGGGATTTATGAGTGCTTGAAAAAGGGAAACTGAAAACTAGAGTGGGAGAGGGGAAGGGGGTGGGAAAGGGGAAGGATTGTGGCTCCCTCCCGAGGTTCTATGCCTCAATGGACATGGTGCGAGGGGCTAGACCGCAAAGACCAAAAACCTATATATGTAATGTTTTATAAATTATCTCCCCCACTAAAGGCATGTTCTTTCATACCTAATTATATAGACTGAAGATGTAAAAGGATATATTGTCATGGGATTATTGGAATAATGGTTATAAACCTAGAGTAACATTCTTGTCTATCCTGGTTAGCCTAATGAGATTCAATTTGTTTTTGTGAGAATTATCAAAACCTCTTCGTCAACACTATGTAGCTTTAGAATTTCATATTAACCTAATTAAGATCATGCATTTGTATATTTTTTTCTCATCTTTTGTAAGGATGTTCTTTAGAATTATGTATATTTTTCATTCTATTAACTAAATTGTGTATATATATCAACTCTTAAATTCCATTAATAGTTAAAATCTACACCAAGAATTACAAACATGTGAAAAGTGTAGCATGTCCAATCTTGACAACAATGGTGAACATAATCCTGACACTCCTATTATTGTACTCATGGTTATAAACTATGAACTTGCCTTTTGTTTTATATGTCTCCATTTGTGATTTTTCTACATAACTGTTGGTGTAAGAGTGGAATATTGGACAAGGAGCAAATGCTATTTCCAATAGTTTTGAAGCCTATATGTTGTAACATTAATTTGTCCCTAAATCATGCATAACTATGCTCTGAAGTTATTTTCATTGCATAAAAAATGATGTGTTTCTATGCCATTAGAAAGAGATGCAGTTTTCACTATATATTTATTGTCTTCTAATCATAACTCGAAATAAATATTTGATAATTTAGATTCATCTTCATGAGTAGAAGCATATACTTGACTTATGTTTCTCAAAACTATCACTTTCTTCAAAGGATGGTTTTTTTTGGGAAAATGGGTGAAGTTTCTAAAGGACACATTGCATTCCCACTCTGTTGATTTCCCATGCTCCACCCATACATTGTGTTTAGGTCGAGTGTCTAAAGGACACGTGTCAATTTGGTATGGAGGCATAAAAACATCACCAAACAATGGAATTGAGTTTTGTAAGATTATACAAGTGTGTGTGGGAAAGGATGTCATGAGCATGCTATCCACACAGTCTCGGGGAAAAATTTTCAAAAATCGATCCTTTAATGCAAAATTTACATTGCATGTTACTTAGTAAAACCATAGTTTTGGAATCGTTGAATAAAACAAGATTTCGGGTATGAATGCAAGGGATATGGGTTCCCCTCGTTGTAATTTGATGTCACAGGTCATAGATAATTCATAGTTTATTGATCCAAGTCCCAGTTATTGTTTTATGGTGAGTTGCAACTCACTTCATAAAGCCATTTAAGGGTCACACTTGTCGAATTTGTGTCAGGGGAATAAAAACCAAATCGAGTAGTGGAATTGAGTAGCATAAGAACCTACAATTTCCTTTGGGCAAGGACTACATGAGAACATTTTCCACACGCTACTGGGGCATAATTTTCAAAAATTGACCCTTTAATGCGAAAATTTCATTTCATATCGCTAGGAAAAACCCTAGTTTCAAAATTCATCATATAAAAAAATATTTGGGGTATGGATGCACGGGAGAGGTTGGGTTCCCCTATATGTAACCAATGTCATGATCCCAACAAATAGATCTTTCATTGATACAAGTCCTCGTTATCATTTTATGGCAAGTTACAACTCACTTCCACAAGCCATTTAGGGACTCTTGTCGAATTTGTATTGGAGGAATAAAAACAAAATCAGGAAATATAATCGATTTTCATAAGATCCTCAAACTATTTTTGGGGAATTTTGACATGAGAACACTATCCACATGCTCCTGGGGTAGAGTTTTCAAAAATTGACCCTTTAATGTAAAAATTGCATTGAAAGTTATTGAGCAAAACCCAAGTTTCATTATTCATAGAATAAAACAATGTCTAGAGTATGGAAACATGGGAAAGGGGTTCCCCTAGATATAATTCTATGTCATGATTCCCAAAAAATTGACATTTCATTAATTTGAGTCTTGATTATCATTTTATGGCGATTTGAACTCGTTTTCTAAAGCCATTTAGGGACACTTACCGAATTTGTACCAGGGGCATAAAAAAAAATCTAGTAGAATTGAGTGTCATAAGCTCTTGAAAGTGTGTTTAGGAAATACTAACATGAGCATGTTGTCCACATTCTCCTAGGGAAGAGTTTTCAAAAATTGACCCTTAAATAAAAAAATTGCATTACATGTTACTGAGCAAAACCCTAGTTTCAAAATTTGTTGAATAAAACAATATTTGGGGTATGGACACATGAGAGAGGGGTGCCCCTAGCTACCATATGTTGTCATGATTCCAATAGAATTTATAGTTCATCGATCCAAGTCCTGGTTATCGTTTTATGTTGAGTTGGAACTCACTTCATGAAGCCATTTAGGGACACTTGTTGAATTTGTGTAGGGGGCATAAAAACAAGATTGAGCAATAGAATTAAGTGTCATAAGCTCCTCCAAGTGTGTTTGGGAAAGGTTGACATGAGCATGTTGTCCAAAATAGAGGAAGTACATGACAAGGTTCAAGATGTGCTACTCCTTTCAATCACTACAACTCATAACTTCCAATTTCTTAACGATGTGCAATGTTTTTTAAAATTACACACTATTTGGGTTTTGTTGATGTTTTGGTAGCTGTAGGAGGATATTTCCCTCCTAGATTCCCTTTATTAGATGCAGAGAAGATTCCATAAGTAAGAGATCCATTGGACAGATGTTGAAATACCCTAGAAGAGAAGTCGGCCCAGAAGAATAAAGTATAATGAAAAGAAACCTTCCTAGAAGAGAATTCGACCCACTAGGACAATAAGACTATAAATAAGGAGGCACCTTAGCTCATTTGTTCATTCACTCAGACTCTCCTAGCTACACAGAAGAAAAGCGCGAGTTTGGAGAAGGAGACGTGGATGTTGCAATGACTCAATTGCTTCTTGTTCAGTCTTTTGGCGTCTCTCTCTTGTGCACTACTCCTCAAGGAGGTGCACTACCTTTGTATGGTGTTGCTACTACAACTGGGGTGGTATTTCTGGTTGAGATAGAACTTGTGCTAGGGTTTATCTGATTGGACTTTCTTTGTTAACATAATCTATCTGGAAAAGGTTGTTGGTTTTTTTCCCCCATTTGGGGTTTTCCCAGGATAAATCTATTGTGTTCTTTTTGTCTCTTGTTTATGCTGCTACTGATCAGTACATGATATACATATATTTTAATGATAACGAAGTAAAAAATCACTAGTAACACTAATGCTCTGTAAATAAGGAAAATCCAACATGGAATTAGAGTTGGTTACCTTCAGAACAATTTAACCACTGGAAGGAAGATCGATACAACGACACCTTGCAACACCCTGTAGTTGCAATAAATTTTCAACATCATTGAGAACTTTCCCAAGGATGTTGGGGATAATTCTCGTACATAGCAGTGCACCCTAACCTAGCGCACCCCCTAAAACCCTCAACGTGCAGTTTGGTGAAGTTTGAAAAATCGAGGTTTTTCAGTGCTAGGGTTTCTACCAGTGAAAAAATGTCTACCAGTATGAGAGTAGAAGACGTATTGGATGGAGCAGATAACTTTAGATTCTGGAAGCACAAAGTTCTCCTCATTCTAGAAGAGAATGAATTATTGGATCATGTTAAGAAGATGCTTCCAGAACTCAAAGACAAAGAAGCAAAGGAAAATTTCAAGAAGAATGAGGTCAAGGCCAAGAGGATCTTGACAAATTCAATCAAGCATCACTGATACCCAATGTATCAGAACTGAAGACACCAAAGGAGGTGTTTGATGCCCTAAATAGACTTTATGAAAGTAAGAATACCATTCGAAAGCTTACTTTAAGGCATCAACTCATAAACGTGACAATGAACAAGTTAGAAACAATGGTCAATTATTTTATGAATATTTCGTAGATCAAGGATCAGGTAGTAGCTATTAGAGACCCAATAGAAGACATTAAAATTGTGACCACCACACTCAATGGACTCCCTCCCTCATGGGATCCATTTGTCCAAGTAATTTTCACAAGAAGGAGATTACCCAAGTTTGACAAGTTATGATCACATTGCACTCAAGAGGAATCCAGGATGATATCCAAGACACAAAATACTAATGAGGATGAAAATCAAGCACTTGTTTCCCAACTGAAGAAGAGAAAGAAAAGGGAAGAAGGAAACCCGAAGAAGTATAAGAGACCTCGTTACAAGAAGGATGCATCAAAGATCAGATGCTACAGTTTCCAGGAGCTAGGACATTTTCCTGTCAATGTCCAGATATAAATGAAAAAGAGAAGAAGAAACACCATGCACATGCAACATATGTCGAAGAGCACTCAAAGGAACCAAAGGATGGAGAATTTGTCTTTTAGACAATGGCGTTTTCATATGAACGATAGAAGGAAAATCAAGCAGGACAACAACACCAGACTCTAGGTTTGCATATCAGGTTTGATATTTTATATTGTTGTTGCTTAAGAAAGTATTGTACCTAGGATAACAATATTTACAGCTTTATTATTTGCTATTGCTATCAAATGTTTAGGTACACCTGAATAATGTCAGTACGATTATCATTAAGAAAATGCTCATTGTTAATGATATACTTGTATGCAAGATGAAATTGATCTCCTTTAGGATATGTTCTTGATTACTAACCCCTCCATGGAGGTTACCATGGAAATGTTGTTATTGTCTCTTGTTCCGGGAAGTTCACAGATGATAGCTTTGAGAAGGAGCTATGATGACGGTTGTGGGAGGAGACTATTTATACAGTCTCTAGCCGAGACATAGAACTGTGTACACAAACACACACACCCATGTGAAGTAGAAGATGAAGAAGAGTATCTCTTATGGAGATTGATTGTGAGGAGAAGAAGGATCCAAATATTATCGTACAATTAATTTGAACATTATTCTGATCATCAAGAAGAGTCAGTAGTGACAAAAGGGCCTACCTAGAAATGATGCAGTAAACAAGAATGTTCTCATATAAATACATGGCATTAATAAGCCATACTATGAAGAGAAGCAGATGACTCCACCAATGGTGAGGCAAGAAACCCCACCAAGTACCAACTCAAAAGGAGCTAGATTTCAGAGGGAGTCAACCTTTAGGATCCATTAGGGAGGAGCAACCTCCCAGCATAGTCCATAGGAGATCAGACTTCAAAATAAGTCAACAGATGCAGTGGAAGAAGGTAGCTTCAGAGATCGTATAGACTCAGAGGGAGTCAAGCTTCAGAGGCAACATGCAAATTTAGAGTGAACTTGATCTCAGAGAGAGTCAGTGGCTTAGAGACTTTCATTCAGAAAGTATTCCTTCTCAGATTCATATAGGATATAGAGACGTCTTCGAGAACTGACAGACAAGTTCCATGAGTTGAGGAGGATAGATCGAAGCTTCATAGGATTCTAGGAGATGTGATATCTCCTGGGAGGATTCCCTTGTCTCGATAGACCTTGTTGTAGTGACAAAGGAGGAAACTAGTAAGAAGGAATGGGATATAGATTTTTCCTCAGTTATAGAAACCACACATGTTTTCCAGCTATGTGGCGCTGATGAGCAACATCATTGATTCATAACCTTCCACCATTGAAGAAGTTGTTGAGAAATAGGAATGGAAGGATGCCATGATGGAGGAGTATCAATCCATCATGAAAAATGATGTGTGAGAGGTGGTTCTGAGACCAGAAGGGAAGTCAATAATGACTTCCAAGTTGATCTACAAGATCAAGCATGTTGCAGATGGCATCATAGAAGTGTACAAAGCTTTATTTGTGGCCTGAGGATTCTCCCAATGATCTGGATGGATCTAGGGAACATCATGAAAGTTTCAGAAGTGTCCCAGGAGGCTCAGAATGGTCTCAGTGGACAGAGAAAGGGAAAAATTTAAAGTTCCCCAAACCCAGTGAAAATGACATGATCACGAAGAGCGTGTCACAATCTTTCCAACGACGTAAATGGGTTGTCAAACAGAGTTACGGATTGAAATATATTCACGGTCAAAGTTTGGTCAACCTAGCCTAATCAGTAGGGGATGAGTCAAAATCTATACTCCTAACTTCATCATCCATTCAGATGATGTCAACATTCATACAACACATGTGGAAGGAGCAGGAAGGCGACCTGTGGCAGCACTAGAGGTTGCCACATGTCACCCAGTTTTGGCGTTTTCGAGTTGATTCGTGGACCAATCGGATCGTGCCACGAAAGTACGTATAGTGACATGGAAATCCATACAGTGACATGGCAGGGTGATGTGGCAGTCTGCACAATGATGTGGCATCCGTACAGACACGTGGCTTCCTCCAGAAGCACCACTTGGCGGTGTATGACTGGGCCAATAGGGCAGTGACATCATGCCCACGTGGTAGCATGACTGGGCAGCCAAGTGGGACAATCCAAGGATGCCACGTGGCCCAATCAGAGGGTGCCATGTGGCACCCCTGAAATTCCCAAGGAGGGCCTATGACCAAAATTAAAAAAAAATATACATATAAACAGGACCTCGCCAAGTATGGCGGAGGTCCCATCAAATATAGTGTATCCGCCAAAGTTGGAACCAACACCAAAGTTAGTCGTAGTTATAACAACATTCCAAAATGGGGAGGCCTGTGGGCTTGACCCTAGGACATCCCTCTACCCACAAGCCTTAACAAATGCACTCCAACCAACTCAACCAACACCCTAGTTGGTATATCCACCCAGGATTTTCTTTAAGAACACAGTCCACCAATGCACGGGGGAGAAGGAGGAGAAATCCAGTCTGCCTAGGTCTGAACCAGGCATGAATTCCAATCAAAAGTGTTGTGCATTAAATGTATGGGATTGCACGTAAATCGAGACAAAGGTCTAGAGGAGGCTGGAAGGTGCCTGTGTCCGATGGCGACGATTTGACAGTCGTTTTTAGGTAATTCGGCAACGCGAATCCAATGGCGAGGTCTATTTTTGTAGCATAGCTTCATATCATCAAGCTAATTTATGGAGAAGCCAATGTAAGCATGCTTTTCATTATGTTGTTTTTTCATTAAATGTTGCTGCATAGCATGCGTGTTGCAAGTCTAAAGGAGCATGGAGAGGATGTAGCAAGATCAGTTGATTCCTTCTATTTCTTCTTTTCTTCTCTTCTTCCACATCAAACCAATCAGTTACTCGTGACAGAGAAATTGTGGCACTTGCATGATAAGTGGCCAATGAAGCAGTTCTAAATATCGTAGTTTCGGGATCTTTGTATAGGATGCATATTTATGCTTAGATCTGAGCAAGAGATCTAAGGCATTTGATGGCTCCATGTTGATAGGGGTCATCTTTTATTCTTCCTCTTTTTATTTATTGAGTATGTGGGAATGATATCCATGTCAACATCATGGATGCCTCATGAGCATGAGAACTTGTGAAGCTTGTATACATTCCTGATCACATTCCGATCTCCTGTTGTCATCACCGAAAAGGGACTTTGGCCTTACAACTTGTAAAAGAGAGACATCATTACAACGAGGAGAATAAAGCGATCAATCTTGAAGCATGACCCAGAGACGTAGCCCACATCGAGTAAAAATCGTTATCAAGGGAAGTGTCACCCATTATGTGTATTATGTTCTTATGTTTACTTTCATGAATTTCTGCACATAGATAAGTAAATGAAAGAATGACATATAACACATAAGAAATATATAGAGACTTTAATTCAATTTGGATTCAAGGTCATACGACTTCAAATTTACCTTTAATTGCAAATCGCTCAAGTAAAAATGATCTATAACTGACCCTTTTGAAGGAGTCACAGAATCAATCAATTATTGGAAACTAATCACCCCCGGGTTCAGATCACCCAGCAAGAGGGAGAAGATTATGATGAGACACTTTCTCCAGTAGCCAGAAGAAGTGCACATAGAGCAAGCACAAGATACATGAGAAGGAGTTTCATGTCTGCAGATTAAAGAAGGCTTTGTACAGGCCTAAGCAGGCACCCAAGACATGATATGCTAGATCAAACGGTTATTGATGATCTCGGGGATGGTTTCACATTGATCCTACATGTGGATGACTTGTTTCTAATAGGAGATGAGAAGCTCATATTTGGGTGCAAGAGGGAGCTCGTTTCAAAGTTCGAGATGAAGGATCTAGGTTTGATGCATTAATTCTTGGGATTGGAAGTGTGGCGTGGATCAGATGATATTTTCCTTAGCCAAGGAAAATATATTGTTGAGATCCTGAAGAAATTCAAGATGATGGACTGCAAGTCCATGACCACACCTATGACGATACATATGAAGCTCTTGAGTGACAAATATTCAGATTTGGTGGATCCCACAATGTACAAACAATTGATTGGATCCTTGATGTACCTGGTAAACACCAGGCCATATATATGCTTTGCAGTGAATACCTTGAGTCAACATATGGTTGAACCTAGATAGGTACATTGGATGGAAACAAAGCATATGTTGAGGGACCTTCATGGTACAGTTGGATATGGATTGAGACATGTCTCGGGTGGAGATGTAAAGCTACAAGGATATACAGGCTCTGACTGGGCAGGGAGTGCAGTGGATCAGAATAGTACTTTAGGATGTTGCTTCAATCCGGGATCAGGCATGATCTCATGGTTGAGTAGGAATCATACATCAATGGCACTCAATAGTTTAGAAGCAAAGTATATCACAACAAGCGTGGCAAGCTGTGAAGCATTTTGGCTCCGAAAGTTGCTAGCTGGGACATTT
Source organism: Picea mariana (assembly GCA_032191745.1). Taxonomy (NCBI): domain Eukaryota; kingdom Viridiplantae; phylum Streptophyta; class Pinopsida; order Pinales; family Pinaceae; genus Picea; species Picea mariana. The sequence goes on from JASDQU010100787.1 coordinate 33,113, forward strand.
GATCTAGAATTGGAGCCAACTTTGATACATTGTGACAATCAAAGTTGTGTGAAGCTTACCAAGAACCATGTATTTCATGAAAATTCTAAGCATTTAGAGATCAAATATCATTAAATCCGGGACATGGTGCAGAGAGGAGCTATGGATCTCTAGTACATATCCACGGACGAGAAGATAGCGTACATCCTCACAAATCCCTTGTCAAGAGCGAAGTATGAGTACTTAAGGGACAAGCCTGGAGTGTTGGGGAGTTTCCACCCTCATCGAGAGGGAGGTGTGTTGTTTTGTCTCATGCTGACTATGCTGGAGGCTGTGTGACTCTGGAAAGTAGTTGTGTGATACTTAGGTGGTTGTGTACCACTGGCAAAGACTGTGTGTCTCTGGACAATAGTTGTGTGCTACTACAGTGGATGTGTTCCACTGGTGGAGACTATGTGACTCTGGACAATAGCTGTGTGCTACTTCGGTGGATGTGTTCCATTGGCGAAGGCTGTGTGATTCCATACAGTAGTTGTACTCTACTTCTGTGGTTGTGTACCACTGGTGGAGATTGTGTGTCTCTGGACAATAGTTGTGTTCTACTACAGTGGATGTGTTCCATTGGCAGAGGTTGTGTGACTTTGGACAGTAGGTGTGTGCTACTTCGATGGTTGTGTACCACTGGAGGATACTATGTGTGTCTCTGGACAATAGTTGTGTGCTACTACAATGGATGTATTCCACTGGCAGTGACTGTGTGTCACTAGACAATAGTTGTGTACTACTTGGAAGCAATCGTGATCTATTGTATGACATTGTAGTAGTTGTGTGCTACTAGCTGATTATCATGGAGATTACCAGATCATTTGGATGTAGTTTTGTTTTGATCGCAGAGACTGTACCTAATGATTCGAGCTACCAAAGGAATTTTAGTAGTCGTGTGCCTGCTAGAAGATTGCAGAGTAGCCAATAGAATACCAGATGAAGACATCGTGAAATATGCCTCCCTAGCTAAGAGGGAGTGTTGATGTTTTGGTAGATGCAAGAGGATCTTTCCATCCTAGATGGCCTTTCTTATATGCAGAGAAGATTCTGGAAGCAAGAGATCCATTGGACAGATGTTGAAATACCCTAGAAGAGAAGTCGACCCAGAAGAATAAAGTATAATGAAAAGACACCTT
>JASDQU010100787.1:35018-53396 GCA_032191745.1 Picea mariana
AACTAAGGAGTCAACTTCCTATGACACTTACTAGTCACACATGCTCAAAGAATTTTATCCTTGGTGACATCTACACCTTTACTAAGTGGAATAAAATAGTTTCCACCACAAAAAATGAAAATTTAACTTCATTATTGGCCATCAAGCATAAACCATGAATTCATTCACACAAGAGAATAAATAATACGTATTATAGACATAGTAGATAGCCCATCAACATCCTTTATATTACTTCATAACAAAGTCATATTGAAGGAAATCACATTTACAAATAAATATATTTTATTAAACAATCATGTCTTTACATTGGTATATGACCCATTTATATATACAATGTAGTATAAGAGTCACAACCTTCACATGGAAGGAGATATCCAATGGATCTTTAACAATATATTGATTAATAACCATTATCTATTTTAGGCATATTACATACTAGAATATTATGCACCATCATTATGTCAAAACCTTCACTAAATTATGCATGCATTAATGAAATAAGACATTTCATCTTTCTGGAACTTTGGTTTGTTGTCTTGAAAAATGCCATTGTTCTTATTGATGGGCCCTCATGTTCCTATAATTATTCATGTAACCCAAACACATAGAAAACCCAAAGTAGTTTTAGACTCATGCACTAAAACACATTTAGTTATATGTAAATGCATTGAAAAAACAACATAACAATCCATGTGTCTCAATATAGAACACAACATTGAACAATAATTTTACCTCTCTTGTATAATTACATGATGTCATTCAAGCAAACCATTTGGATCCTCTCTATTACTAATGGTCTCCATCAATTTATCATGTTCTAAATGAGATAGAAAGTATCATACCTTTGACGAGCTCTTTCTAGTTGGATGTTTGTACCAATGACTAAGTTTATAAAGTGATATACTGATGCACTTGCTATGTAATCCATGAAGATATAATCGCTAGTCTTTCTTGAGTTTTTGTTCAATGTAAAGTATTCACCCTTAACAACCAACGAGCTACTTGGATATTCAATGCATTTATCGTTAGTCACTAATTTATTGAAGGTTTGATTCCCTTCAATGCATCATGCCAACCAATAATTAATGCCCCATTCATTATATTTCAAGGCAACCACTACGTATATGTGTCTTGCAAAAATGCAATGTAAGGTAAAATACAATATGTAGGAGTTTGATAATCTATATAAATCACAAACTATCATAGATTGTTACCATGATATTTTGAAGTCTTTTTAACCATAACATACCTAGTTGTATGAGATTGGAGATATGCTCATAATCTAGTGAAATGCATGATTGTCCCTCTAACTAGGTTGTTTCAACAATTACATGGAGGTATATTACAAGTGATACATAATCCCATGCATCTACCCAATCTTTTGATCCACAATCATCCCATTCACCACTCCCACATGGTCCACAAAAGCATGTGAGTTTTCACATCCATATTTTAGTTACAGGATTGTTTGAGCTTAGAATTGAATTAAATCCACAAGTTCCACATAATGTGTTGGAATAATATGCATGTGACCGATCTAAATTGACCACCTTCCATAAATTTATTTTCACACATCCTCTTTTTATTGATTCCTCTCACCTTCTTATTGCATCTTCCATTACTGTAGATCACCATTGGACTATAGAATTTCCATCTCAAATAGGGGAATTTGTCTTAAAATTCATCTCCTCCATGTGTACAATAGTTTTTATGTATGCACCAGCTCCGTTGTGCTCACCTTTCCCATGCCTAGTCTCGAAATAGTTCCAAATATGTGACACATTAGACTTTTTGTGCAACAAACTCAACCATTGAAATACATGGGAATTTTTTATTTGGCCCTAGTTCCATCATACCAAATCCAATGTCTATCCATTTGTATATTTCTCTCCTCCAAGTAATCGTAGAACATATAAAAGTAGTGTTATACAAAATGTAGGTCATAGCACCTATAGGTGACTTATTTAGAAGTTAGACTCCAATATTATATTCTCTTTGGTGACTATCTAGCCCATGCCTATATGTGACATGTACCATTATGTTGACCTTATATGAGTGATAATATTGGCTTTCGATCTCATTTGTGGTTGGAGGGTGTAGTTCTCAGCAAAATCCACAACTAATAGTATAGTACCAAGGGAAAAGGTGTCATTGCACATTCCAAACTACTCGTCATGCCATCATGCCAAATAGACATGTTGAACATAATGCTGGTTTTTTTTCTAAAAAATCCTTGATGAAATCAAATACTCATACCTGGTGGCTCAAATTTTTTGACATAATTATAATGTCACCTTTCCAAACTATATGTAAAATTTCCAAGTGCAATTTCAAAGAATGTATTCCCTTTAAGTACACAACGCTAACCTGGGACATCACCAATGCTACATTTTTTACTTCTTTCCCATCACCTAGTTAAGTAACATATTTGAAGCTCTGCATGTCAACCACCATCTCACCAAATTCATCGTCCTCATTTTCATGAATGCATTGGCTCAATAATGAAAATTCATTATGCTTGGGGCATGTCCCATCTAAAAAATATTTTGCATAACATTTTTGTCTGTCGGTCCTTGGACACCTGATGTTATGAACAAAGTCACTTGAGGAAGTTGGTGGTAGTATGGGTGAGCATTCCTACATGTGGTTAGTATTAAAAACATGAAATATGTCTATATATGTATCATAATAATAACCAAATTCTATTTGGTATCTACAACAACATCTGTTATGGCTTGTGCATATTCTAACATACCAAGGTTTTCATTTCTTGAAATATATTTAGCCCAAGTTAGGTCATTGTGCTCGTTCTTGTATCTCTCATAGAGTTCTATGTGACATGTCAATAAAGTGTTTAATGTGGACTTAACAGTCACTAGAACACCTTCTCAACTTTAACACATCCTTCTGATTGGATGACGACCTGGTATGTCCATGCCAAAAAGTTTGGACTAGTCCCTTAAACACTTCAATTAACTTCATGTTGGAACAAGGAAATGTACCAATGAAATCCCATAATCTTCCCGACCTAGGTTGTTGAGGCTTTCTCTTCAAATATAATATGTTCAAAGTGTTTTGTCATTTGCTTTAAAAATGTTAGACATATGTGTGAGCAAGTGGTGTTTCCTTGCAGTCTTGTTTACAATCATTTTGAAAATACATGATGGGACACATTACAATATTTTGAACGATTATTCTTTCCATTTGCATTAAATGTCGCCTAAAGATTTCTAACAATATGATTAGTGGTCTCTTAAATTTTAACTATCTTTATGCCAACAATTTTCCTAACAATAGATAAACTATGTGATTTTAACAAGGCCAAAATTAACAAACATTTAGATGCATCATTTTTATATTCAAAATAGTCTTTAATAACTTTGTTGCATTGCCAATCAATAGTTCATTTAGGTAACTTACCTTCAAGGATCACTAGAGCACTTCCATTCACGTGAATGATGGGCTTTAGAATAGCAACAATAATGTCACCACTTCCTCAGCTTGATACTTTAATTATCAAATCGGGGCTCGTACAAACTTTCGAGGTACTGTGCAAAATATATGTAGAATGCACTATTTTTGTTTTATGCATATATCTTATGGTTATCACAAAAAACACTCTAGGTATTTGTTTGATTGGGGGGATTAAACTACTTGATCAAATTAAATAAATGAGAAGAAATCTTGATTACATCTTGCTAAATGAAAAACTAATCTTGATTGCATAAATGAAGGCTAATATAGTTGCATGACTGAAAGTCACACTTGGATGAAAATAAACTTATCTAGTTGCAAAAATAACTATTAATCTAGCTGCATGAATCAAAGTCACACTTGGCTGAAAAGAAACTAATCTAATTGAAGAAATACAGATTAATATAGTTGCATGAAGATTGGTTCCTAACCCATGATGAAATATCATAACCCATTATCATCTTATTATCACTTTTTACACCATAAATGAAATGAAATAAGTACAAGAAATTACAATATAAATTGTCCTACAAGAACTGTGGAAGTTTCTACAGGAACTATAACAGTTCTACATGGACTGTACAATTTCTATACGAACATCTACATGATAGTCAATAGAGGCCTAAAGAGCCTATTTAACTTCTTCTAAACTATTGATAAAATCAAATCATGTTGCGGTGATGTGTAGATGAAGTTCATAGTCCTAGAAAGATACTCTTAATCACTTCAATGAACTTGCAACAAATTCTACATGAAAGAGAATGAATACAATTTATTAGCAATTCATATATGCATGCAAAACTATATTCGAAAATGATATGCCTAACATATAATTATCTGAAAAGGACTAAAAATATGAAGTGAAAACAAAATAACATGAAAAAGAAGAAACACAAAAGGGTCCTTGAGCCCTCTTGATTGGGTCCTACCCAAGCAGCACAAGGAACCTAAAAATACTTAATGAAAAGAAAAGGATAAATTTTTCTATTGACCAATGACAACAATTACATCCAACGAGTAGAGCTACAAGTCTTGCAAAACTCCTCAAGCACAATACCAAAATACAATACTCAATTCTCTTTAATTTTCCTCCCCTTGTTTTTCATCTTTGAGGTGAATTTATACAACTAGAGAACTCGAACTTGTTCTTGAATCAAGGAGCGAACATAGGGAAATGCTCCTTCCTTCAATATCTTATCTTGATTGGCTATATTTTGGATCTTTCGAGGTTGAGTTTGCAGATAGTGGTCATTAATTCCTTGGTTGCGAATCTGGTGGTAGGTAGAGACAAGATCCTTGATTTTCTCCTATGATGGGATCAACATCTCTCCATGAGTAGTTTAACCTGCTGAAATTATGCTACACATGCACGTTCATCACGAAAATTAAGAAAAATATAACCATTACCCATTAAATCTCAAACTCAAAACTATTCATTAAATAACTGGAAAAACATTCATAATTAATATTAGACATGGTCAAAAACATGTCTTTGATGGGCCTTAGATAGGAATTATAGAGGCCCATAAATGAACACATATAGAAGTTCTTCTACATGCACTAGATAGATGAAGTATGGAAGGTGGACCCTCATTATGGAACCCATCACCATGACATTGTGAAAATTCATCGAGAGATCAATACATTTCATTCACTTGATGGTCAATATTGGGAGTGTATTGGACATGCTAGTGGTCGGTATGATGAAAATCTAATTGTTCATCATGAGCTTGCACCATAGGATCCACTTCACTAAAAGGTTGATATAAATCCATGGCTCTAATCTCTCCCTCTGATACCGAACATCTTGCAAAATTTTCATCTCTTCTTCAACTAAAATATTGTTTGTTGATGGAACATTGGTTGGAGGTGCACTAGATGTTGGAATTATAATGCCCTCCATTGGATGCATACAATTCACCTATGGTGATGAAGTAGAGAACACCTCAACGTCCATTGTGCAAGGAATTGAAGTTTACACCGATGGATGCCTATGTTTTTCCATACCAAAATTTTCTCATTGACTTTTTCATTGGAGATTCTCCTTCCTATCAGACTTTCTTTCTCAATTGGATATGTTTTCCATCTTCATAAGGATCGAATAAAAAAATATCTTGGAAAAACTTGTCTTCCCTATCACACAAAATAGTAAAAATGTATTGCAATGGTATTTTTTCCAAAGAACATATGTGTTCTTGTAGACAAGTCGAGATTTTCAAAGGAAATAAGGTTGAGCCTTATGCTTTTTTTGTCTTATACAAGTAGGAATGTGCATGCATTATTAGGTCAATTTGGCACTAGGAATGTGTCTAGAGGTCTATCCATGGTCACAAGAGAAGAATAATGAGTCTTGTGCCCTAAATTATGCTTATTAGGCTCAATCTCCATGAACAACGCCCATTAACACCAAAGCTTCTACACCTATATTACTGAGCACATCCTTGAATGACCACACCAAACCCTTATATAATATCTTTGGACTAATTGAGGGACACAAATACCATGATTGAACATCAACACATTCCCTAAATGAGAATATATCTTGGTCCCACATTGTGAATCATTCCCTGGACCATGGTAATGTTTCTTTAGCATCTAAGTGGGATATGGAGTCCATAAGTAGGTTTGTGCAATGGAAATGGTTCCCAAGGTAAACATGGATGGGTGGGGGGGAACAAGGGGCTTAAGCCCTGAATGAAGGTTTTCTAGAGCTCTAGCACTATGCTTAAGGGAGGAAAACACTTGGAACTTAAGCCCTAGATGTTGCTTCTTAAGCTCAATCACCATGAAAAACACCTGTAAAACTACAACACAAAACATATGGATTCCATTAGGATATTTTTCACACCGAGGATGGGTAATAGGGTTTTGAACATGTTCAACAAAGGAAAATAAGTGCCTCAAGTTGTTGTTGAATCTTCTTGAGCTCAAGAGCCTTGAACGAGTCCTTGTACCAACACATGAGTCCTTTCGAGGGGTTATTTATAGGCCTTTGAGTGGGATATGAGTGTTGTAGGTAGGTTTTGTGCACTAGAAGTGGGTCTGGAATTTTCCATATGGAAAAGGGGATAAACAAGGGCCTTAATCCCTAATTTAATCTTCTCAAACTCAAGCACCATGAACAAATCCTAGACCCAGTGACACAAGCCCTCACTAGGGGGTCTTTTCCCTAGGAGTTGAATACATGTTCCAATAAGATGTTTCACACATAGTGGATGGGTCTTGAGGCCTTGAATATAATCACGACAAGGAAACAACATTCTCAATCCATTTTCATTGGTTGGGGGAGAGACACGACATACTCAAGCCATAAACATGGATTCTCTTACTCAAGCGTAATGTACATGTCCTCAGACTATCACATGAGAGCATGAATGGTGTGCAGAGCCTTGAACATCATGAGAGACTAAAACTAATGTATTATTATTGAATTTTATCAATATCAAGAGCCTTGAACAAGTGTCAAGACTTAAACAAGGTTCGAGGGGGGGACAATGGCCTTAAGACCTACTGAACCTTCTCAAGCTCAAGCACCATGAACAACACCTAGAAACCAAAACCCAAGCCCTCTCTAGGGAGTCATTGAAATTTGAGTTGAATATAGGTGTCATTATTAGGATTTAGGAATAATGTATAAGTGTCAGGTCCATAAAAATAGTAAATGGAGGGAAACAAGATCCTATATCTCTAAACCTTTCTTCTTAGGCTCAAGCACCTCCACATCCAATATCTCTTGGTTAACAATTTCCTACAAGGGTGTATGTGGGCCAACACTAGGTTAGTTGTGCACCATGGACATGTGTAGATGTCTATCCAAGGTCACAAGAGGAGATAATGGGCCTTGTTCCCCAAATTATGCTTGTCAGGCTTATTTTCCATGGAAAATTCCTACTAACCATAAAGCTTCTATGACTATAATTTTGAGCACATCCTTGAAAAACCACACAAGACCCGTGTACAATATCTATGACCTACCTGAGGGACACATGTGCCATGATTAAACCACACACATGCCCTGAATGAGAATTTGTCTCAGGCCCACACTAAGAATCATTCCTCGGGCCATGGTCAGGGTTCTTTAGCATCTATATGAAAACCATGAGTAAGTTGTGTGCATTGGAAATGGTATTCAAGGTCTAAACATGGTTGGGGGTGTTGAATTTTCGATATGAGAAGATTTTATATGTGAATGAATATCTTATTACAATGATGAGTGTTCTATATATAAATAACATATGGTGACCATGGTGAACATCCATGAAGAGATGCGTCCCTTGGGTAATAAATATATTTATACTTTATATTATATTATACATATAATATAAATATACTTTATATTTATAATTTATACTTTATTATATATATTTATACTTTATATTATAAATATATTATTACATTAATAATATTGCTTAATAATCAATAATCATATTATTAATTATCAATCCAGTAGAATGTCTTTCTAATGCTGCCCAAACATCAACACTCCCTCTCAGTGAGGGAGACATTCTACATTATGCCAAGATTACCTCTGAAGATTACCTTTGAAGATTAGATGTGGGTAGCTCTCAAATAGCTTCAACATGTCACCATGACATCCATTACTTCGCAATGCATTTGTACCTCATCATGTGTACCCTTTTGACTTCACAACCAATGCATCCAAGGCCTGTGGGTAGTTCTCAAATAACTTCAACATGTCACTAGGACATCCAATACCATGCAATGCATTTTTACCTTATCACGTGCACCCTTTTGACTTCACAACATGCATCCAGGGCCGGTGGGTAGCTCTCCAATAGCTAAAACATGTCATCATGAGACTATCCAGTTTCCCACAAAAAACTTGGATATCTTATGCATGACATCCAGTAACCTGCGATAACATTTGTACATTGTCTCTTCAACATGCATCTAGGGTCAATGGGTAGCTCTCCAATGGCTACAACATGTCATCATGACATCCACTACTTTGCGATAACATATGAAGCCATCACTCCCTCTTAACTAAGAAGGTATTCTTTCCAGACACAAACTCCAAGTCTGATACCACACGGGCTCACATCCAATGATTGTTGAACATGTGAATCTATACATCCTCGGATATCCATAGTGCAACATGACTTCAGCCCATGCAACCAAGGTTTGTGAGTAGATATCAATAGCTACAACATGTCCCCAGAACATCCACTCCCTACAATGCATCAATACCTGATCATGTGCACCCTTGGTCTCAGTTCCAGCCCTTTTTCATGTTGGATGAGATCCACTTGTCTCAGTACCAATCCTTTTTCATGCTACATGAGAACACTCAGTGCCAACCCTTTTTCATGTTGGATGAGTTCCACCTGTCTCAGTTCCAACCCTTTTCATGTTGGATGAGAACACTTAGTGCTAGCCCTTTTTCATGTTGGATGAGTTCCACCTGTCTCAGTGCCAACCCTTTTTCATGTTGGATGAGAACACTTAGTGCCATCCCTTTTTCATGTTGGATGAGTTCCACATGTCTCAGTGCCAACCCTTTTTCATGTTGGATGAGAACACTTAGTACCATCCCTTTTTCATTCTGGATGAGAACACTTAGTGCCATCCCTTTTTCATGATGGATGAGTTCCACTTGTATCGGTGCCAACCATTTTTCATGCTAGATGAGAACATTCAATGCCATCCCTTTTTCATGATGGATGAGTTCCAGATGTCTCAATGCAAACCCCTTTTTCATGTTGAATGAGAACACTCAGTGCCAACCCTTTTTCATGCTGGATGAGTTCCACCTGTCTCAATGGCAACCCTTTTTCATGATGGATGAGAACACTCAATCCCAACCCTTTTTCATGCTGGATGAGTTCCACATGTCTCAATGTCAACCCTTTTTCATGCTGGATGAGAACACTCCCTTTGAAGAGGGACCACGCCAGGATTATCCCTGAACTATTCAAACTTCATCCTCGACAACGGCTTGGTAAACACATCTTCAACTTGACCCTATGTGGTCATGAAACTGGAGCCTCACTACTCCCTTCTGCACTATATCCCTGATATAGTAATATCTGATCTTGCTATGGTTTGACCTGTCATAGACCATGTGTTTCTCTGATGACTTCATGCAACTCTGGTTGTCACACCAAATGCATGTCACCTCCATTCTGAGACCAAATAACCTAGACAAAAGTTCTCTAAGCCACATTGCCACTGCACATGCTGCCAAATACTCATCTTCAGTCATACTGAGCACCACATATGATTTATTCCTACATCTGGTGGATCCTCTTACTCCTTACTATAGTACCCAGCTCCCTCTGGAACTGACCGTCCAACTCCCTCTTGAGAACTGAATATAAATTGAATCTTCAACCTGTCGAATTCAACACTTGTCCTCCAGAACAAGTCTCGTCATCTTCTTCTTGTAGGTATTACCTAAAATTCAAATTTAGTGCAACAGTCTGCAATTTTTGTAGCTACACTGCTTCACGACTTGTTGCACATGCTGCCACATACTCAACTTCAACCATACTAAGTGCCACACATGACTGCTTCCTGCATCCTGCAGAGCCTCCTACTCCTTATTGTAGCACCCATCTCCCTTTGGAATTGATTGTCTGGCTACCTCTCGAGCACTGAATATCAACTGGATCTTCAACTTTCTAACTTCATCACTTGTCCTCCAAAACAAGTCTCGTCATCCTCTTCTTGTATGTCTTACCTACAAGTCAAAATTCAGTCCAATAATCAACAATTTCCGAAGCCACACTGCTTCACGGCGTGCTACAAATACTGCCACATACTCTGCCTCAGCCATACTGAGTGCTACACACAACTTCTTCCTACTACTCGATGAAACCATACTAAAGGCTAGACTAAATAAATATGTCAAAGTACTCTTCCAATCAAGAATATTTCCATCCCAATATGAATTTGAATATCCATATAACCCGAACTCATGGTCTGTCACATACCTAAGACCATAATCCAATGTACCCTTAAGGTACCTCATCACATGTTTTGTTGTGACCAAATGAACCTACCTAGGTTGCTCCATATATTGACTCAGGGTTTTCATAGAATAACATATATCCGGTCTTGTGTTCGTCAAGTTCATCAACGAACCCACCATCTTCCTATATATAGTAAAATACATAGTCTTTAAAGTTGTATTCTGTAACAACTTCAGATTTGATACCATAGGTGTAGCCATTGCCTTACAATCCAACATCTCGAACCTCTTCAATATTTCTACTATATGATTCCCTTGATTCAGAAAGATCTCATCCTGTCTCTACCATACCACAGAACCCAAAAAGTAATGCATCATCCAGAAATATTTAATCTCAAACTCAACAGGCAGTTTTTTTCTCTTACACTCTAAGATGATATTTTCCACACCATGCTCTGGGTGCCTACTTTAATCCATATAAATCCTTCTTCAATATGCACACTGAGTGTCACATAGTTTTCACATACTCAACGAAGTGTTCTGTGACTGCAAGGACCATTCTTCCTGATCAGGTTTCCATCTGTGCCACAAGATAAATTTTAATCCTTCTGGATGTTGAAAGCCACACACTTTGAGCCTTATGTCCTTAGAAGACTATGCCAGGTCCATTCTCCATTGGTCAAATTACCATGACCAATCCCAAGAGAATATCATCCCGATGCTGAAACATTAGCACTTAAGAATAACTTCTAAAATTACATAAAATATCAACACTCCCTTTGCATGTGTTGACCTCCTCTTCTTCTTCATTACATGGATGTGCACAACTCTATGTATAGATAGTATTGCTTCATGTTTCTTCCTACAACTATCATTATGGCTCCTTTTCAAAGCTATTACCTGTGACGTGCTCGGAACAAGAAACAAGATCAACAAAAAAGCATCTCCTAGAGGAGATCAATTTTTCTTGTGCACAACTATATACAATGACCCTTGAAATGATACGTCTTCTACTAACACACATCCATCATATACTCGATGTCATATGGCTAACCATGTTGATTTTCTAGTGTTAATTTAGACAAGCACAATTTTCTGCAAGTGATAGTTACTTCCAACTATATTACTTTAGTAAACTCTAGAACATCACTAAGTAATTACACTTAGAAAATTTCAACTACTTAGAAACTTCGTCCTCTTCCTTAGATGGCTTCCCAGCTATGTAAGAGAAAAAATTGTGTGTCTGTTGTTGTTCCTTTTTATAGTAATATTAAATTGATCCAAAAAGACGCGTCTCTTTGAAAATTTAATTGAAAATTTAATTTAATTTTCTTTCTTATAAATAGTTGGAGAATACCTCTCGTAACTACCCAAAGATTAATTTGGTTATATTCCATCCACATAGTATATGACTTTGTTAAATTGTTCCTCCATAATTCATGTGATTCTTTGCATAAATATAGGTAGAGGTAAATATGTAGTACATTTCTCATATTTAGGTAATTAGACATTTTTACTAGAAATTACTGCCCACCATAATTTATGGAATTTTTTTCTATAATTAAGGTAGGAATAAAAAGTAAATATGTTGTACATAGAGATTACAACAACCCCATAAATTTAACACTCCCAAGACTTTACTCTACTCTCATTTTCCTGGGCCCTCTTATGAGGGAGTGAAGCCTAGTCCCGCTTTGATACCATGTTGAATTTTCGATATGAGAAGATATTGTATGTGAATGAATATCTTATTACAATGTTGAGTGTTCTATATATAGAGAACATATGGTGACCATGGTGACCATCCATGAAGAGATGCGTCCCTTGGGTAATAAATATACTTTATTCTTTATTATATATATGTATACTTTATATTATAAATATATTATTACATTAATAATAATATAATTAATAGCATTGCTTAATAATTAATAATCATATTATTAATTATCAATCTAGTAGAATGTATTTCCAATGTTATCCAAACATCAACAAGGGGGAACAAGAGGCTTAAGCCATAAATGAAGGTATTCTAGAGCTTGAATGCTATAGTTAGGGAAGGAAAACACTTGGGCCTTAGGCCCTATATGTCACTTCTTAGGCTCAATTTCCATGAACAACACTTGCAATACCACAACACAAACCCTCTCTAAGCGGATTTTGGAATCAAGATTGGATATGGATGTCATCGATATATTTTTCACACTAAGGATGGGTCCTAGGGCCTTGAACATCATTGAAGAAGGAAAAAAAGTGATTCGTGTTGATATTATGGTAGTTGCGAGAGGTATTAACCTCCATGTGTAACCTTTGACTAGAATATAATATTCCGGAAGTAAGAGAAACCCTAAACATATGTGTAAGAACCCTAGAAGACAAGTCGGCTCAATAGAATAAATAATATTAATGTATTATCTTCCATAAAGACAAGTCAGTCCAGACAGGTGACAAGAACCACTATAAATAGGAGGTGCTCTAGCTCATTTGTACACACTCACCTCACTCACTCTCTCGGTAAATTATAACGCAAGTTTGGAGCTGCAGTTGCAAGAAAGGAAGGTGCATCTTCTGGGGTGATTCTTGGTCTCTCTCTCTAGCACTATCTAGCCTAACATATGCACCCTACCTTCTAGTATCTCTTGGTGGTATTCTTGGTGACATTGTTGGTGGTATTCTGATATTCTTGGTGGTATTCTTGGTGGTATCCTAATAATTTCAACTGCAACTGCTGCAGTTGAGTATTGTTTTTGTTCTATGGTTGTGGATATTCTCTCTATTGTGTGCTACCCTTGGAGAAGGTGCACTCTCCTTGTCTTGTGTTGTTGTTGTAGTTGGATGGTGTTTTCTAGTTCCATCTCGTGCTACTACTGCAACTAGGTTTTATCTGTTGGTTCTAGTGTGGCTTTCCATAATCATTCTATCTAGTAAATGTTAAGGTGCTTAGGGGTGGCTACATGCCTATGGTTGGGTGACAATAGTGATATTGTCTATGGTAAAATGAGCTAATCGAATATTTTAACAATTCCTTGGGATATTATTGAATATTCTCAAGCTGAGTTTCCTTGAACGAGTCCTCGTATCAACACATGAGTCCTTTTATAGGGGTTCTTTACGTGCCTTTGAATGGGATACATGTGTCATGCATAGATTTTGTGCACTAGAAATGGGGTTGGACCATGCCGCATGGTCAAGGGGATAAAAAAGGGTATTCAACCCTAAATTGAACCTTCTCAAGATTAATTTCCATGAAAAAATCCTAGACACAATGACTTGAGCCCTCATTAGGGGGTAATTTTCCCCGGGAGTTGAATGTGAGTGCCATTAAGATGTTATGTGCACAATGGATGTGTCATGAAGCCTCAATCATTGTCTTTGTAGGGAAACAACATCCTCCATCCCTTTTCATTGATTGGGGGAGGGAAATAACATCCTCATGCCCTAAACATAACTTCTCTGGCTCAAGCATAATGAACATGTCCTCATGCCACCACACATAAGCATGGATGGTTTTTGGGGCCTTGACCATCATCAAAGACTGAAAAATAGTGTCTTAGGATCTTATTGAAGATTCTCGAGATCAAGAGACATGAAAAATTACTCAAATGTGTGTAGAGGCATAAACAGGGTCGAGGGGACACAATTTCCTTAAGATTTATTGAACCTTATTGAACTCAAGAACTGTGAAAAACACATGGAAACTAGGACGCAAGACCTCTCTAGGGAGTCTTTGAAATTTGAGTTGAAAATGGGAAATATTATCAATTCTTGGGCATCATATATATGAACATAGTAAAGGGACGGAAACAAGATCATTTTTCCATAAACATTGCTTCTCAACCTCAAGCACCATGGAAAATTCCTCAAACCTCCACAATTGACCTCTCTTGGTAAACAATAATCTCTAGGGATTCTATGATCACCAACACTAGGACATTTGTGCACCAAGAATGTGTCTAGAGGTATATCCAATGTCACACGAGGAGAATAATGGGACTTGTGCCAAAAATGATGCTTATCGGGCTTAATCACCATGAACAATGCCTATTAACCACAAAGATTATATGACTATAGTGATGAGCACATCCTCAAATGACCAAAAAATACTATTGTCTAGTATCTCTATCCTACATGAGGGACAAAGGTGCCCTAATTAAACCACAACACATGCCATAAATGAGAATCTATCTCAGGCCCACACCATGTATCATTCCTTGATCCATGGCTAGCTGTGTTCTTTAGTATCTAAGTAGGATATAGAATCCATGAGTAAGTTTTATGCACTAGAAATGGTCTTCGAGGTCAAAACATCGTTGAAGGGAAACAAGGGGCTTAATCTCTAAATGAAGGTATTATACAGCTCTAACACTATGGTTAGGGGAGGAAAACACTTGGGCTTTATACCCTAGATGCTACTTCTTGTGCTCAATCACCATGAACAACAACAACAAAACTAAAACATAAACCCTCTCTAGGGAGTGTTTGGCATCAAGGTTAGATATGGACTCCATTGGGAAATTTTCACACTAAGGATGGGTCCTAGGGATTTGAACATCATTGATGAAGGAAAACACATTCCTCAAGATATTGTTGAATCTTCTTGGGCTCAAAAGCCTTGAACAAGTCCTTGTACCAACACATGAGTCCTTTTAATGGGTTCTTTAAAGCGTTATCAAAACCAAGACGGTCCAGAAAAACCGACTGGTCGGACGAGCCTCTAGGAAAAAAACAATTGGTCTGACCGCACCGAACCATTTTTGGTCAGTTCCATACGAAACCGGTCAAAAACGATGAACCGGCCGGTTCTGTACGGTTCCATATAGAACACGTACAATGCATTCATTCAGCTGGATTTGATTATTTTTAGAGAAAAAAACTAATTTAAGGTACAACTAAAGGTACAAATACCTTCATGGCTAGGGAAATCAAGCGAAATCCATGATCCCCATTTAGAGTCCTAGTCTATTCATGTTGAGGATGAGGAGGATGAGGATTCCGATAAGGATTTTGATGATTAGTAGTATCTAGATTCTAGTTTCATACAATATACTATGCTTATTCTTGGACTCTAAAGGGCATTTAGAGCCTCTTTATTGATGCATTTTTTTTCATAACTTCATATCCGTATTGCACTCGGTGCTATTTTGGTTATATGCACTCTTACTTGCTGTATAAATGAAAATATTTGCATATTTGTGTATAAATGGTTTGGATTCGTATTGATGCACATGAATATATATGTTTTTTTTTCAAAATTTGAATATTTTATGTAGTTTTTTTGTCCGATTTTTTTCCAGTCCGGTTTCGAAATTTTGGGTTCGATCGATCCATTCTAGTTTTTGGTTTTGATAACATTGCTTCTTTATAGGCCTTTTAGTGGGATACATTTGTCATGGGTATTTTTTGTGCATTACAAATGGGTTTGGACCATGCCACATGGTTAAGGGGATAAACAAGGGCCTTAATCCCTAATTTAACCTTCTCAAGCTCAAGCACCATGAACAAATCCTAGACACAACAACATGATCCATCACTAGGGGGGATTTTCCCTAGGATTTGAATACAGGTTCCATTAATATGTTTCACACATAGTGTATGGGTCTTGAGGCCTTGACAATAGTAATTTTAGTGAAACAAATCCTCAATCCCTTGTTATTAGTTAGGGGAGGGAAACAACATCCTCAAGCCCTAAACAAAGATTCTCTAATTCAAGCACAATGAACATGCCCTCAATCCACCACATGGGAGCATGGTTAGTTTGTGGGTTTTTGACCATCATCAAATACTGAAAAATAGTGTTGTAGGATCTTATTGAATCTTCTCGAGATCAAGAGACTTGAATAAGTAGTCAAACAACAATTAAGGAATAAACAAAGTTAGGGGGGAACAATGGAATTAATACCTATTGAACCTTCTCTAGTTCAAGCACCATCAACAACACATAGAAACAATGACACAGGCCCTCTCTAGGGAGTCATTAACATTTGAGTTGAATATAGGAGTCATTATCAAGTCTTGGGCATCATGGATTGGTGTCAGATCTATGGCCATATTCAAGGGAGGAAAATAAGAGACTATGAACCTAAAATTTTCTTCTCAGGCTCAAGCACCATGGACGATTCCTTGAACTTCCACATCTGACCTCTCTTGCTTTACAGTTACCTCCAAGGGTGCCATGGGAACCAATAGTAGGTTAATTGTGCACCAAGAATGTGCCTAAAGGTCTATCCAAGGTCACATGAGGAGAATAATGGACCTTATGCCCCAAATGATGCTTGTTGGGATCAATTTCCATGAACAATGCCTATTTGCAACAAAGCTTCTATAACTATAGTGCTGAGAACATCCTCGAATGATCACACAAGACCCTTTTATGGTATCTTTGGCCTACTTAAGGAACACTAGTTCCTTGAATGAGAATTTTTCTTGGGCCCACACCATGAATCATTCCCCAGGCTATGGTCGAGGTTCTTTAGCATCCAAGTGGGATACATAAGCCATGAGTAGGTTTTGTGCATTGGAAATGGTCTTCGAGATCTAAACATGGTAAGGGGGGAAACATGGGGTTTTATCTCTAAATGAAGGTCTTCTAGAGCTCTAGAGCTATAGTTAGGGGAGGAAACCACTTAGGCCTTAGGTCGCATTGTCTCTTCTTAGGATTGCTTTTCAAGAACAACACCTACAAAACCACAACATAAACCCTCTCTAGGGGGTGTCGACATCAAGGTATATGTATTCCATCGAGATCTTTTTCACATTGAGGATGGGTCACAGGACCTTGAACATCATTGACGAAGGAAAGCAAGGGCATTGGGATATTGTTGAATATTCTCGGGTTCAAGAACCTTGAACTAGTCCTTGCACCAACACATGATTCTTCTAAGTGGGATATGGGATATGGTTGTCATTAATTGGTTTTTGGAATTAGTGTTGGGTCTATGGGCTTCGACCATGGTTGAAAAGGAAAACAAGTCCCTTATGCAAGAAAAATAACCTCCCATACCTCAAGCACTGTGAACAAGTCCTCCAAAACAACACATGTCCCTTCTATTGGGTCTTTGACCATCAAGTGGTATTCCAAGAACCATGAACTAGTTTTGCACAAAGAGGATGGACCTAATAGGACTGTGCTTAGGAGACAAAAATAGATTCTAATGTTAATCCTTTCCGTATGAAACATAAGTCCTAAAAAGGCCTTATTGCTAAAGGTGATGGAAATCTTGCAAAGTTATGAATATATGTGATAGGAATGCATGCGTGTTCCTATAAATTAAAAAAAAGGGGGGTTGTCTCTTTTCCTCTACATGTTGGATGAGTTGGTTGTTCTGGTTTTAGCTTCGGAATGATAATCCTAGTGGTTTGGGCTACATAAACAAAACACATCCATTTTCTTAGCTCCATGTTCTTATCTTTGTTTTCAACCATAATTTTAAATATGATCCACATTATCACTGTTGATGAAACTGTATACACTTATAGAGATTTGTATGCATGGATTTTAAATATATATTTTTAAGAAAAAAAATTATTTTCTATTTTTTTATTAATTTTTATTTGTACATATATCATAATTCTAAAATACATTGGTCTTTTATTTCTAGCATGTTTTTTTTCATTTCCTAACTTATTTTGAAAACAAATTGTATGGTGCTCAAGTACAAACAGAGACATGCACACTTAAAAAAAATGATCCAATAAAGCCCTAAAATAAATAGGTCTAGTGTTAAGACCGTGTTTGAGGGTCTTAATATAATTGATCATTTTTTTTTATATAAGTGTGTAGGTCTCTATGTGGAAAACAAATTGTATGGTGCTCAAGTATAGTCAAAGACCTAGATACACTTTAAAAAAAGTGATCAATTATGTTAAGATCCTCAAAGATGGTCTTAACGCCAAACCTATTTATTTTAGGGATTTATTGAATTTATTAATTATATATGACCCTCAAATGTGGTCTTAACATCAAACCTATTTAT